>JAPZDY010000013.1:14249441-14270365 GCA_029783645.1 Ctenochaetus hawaiiensis | reverse complement strand
AATAAACTACAGTGTATTTTTATGTTAAAGAAGGCATGCATTCCCTCAGTGTGACAGTGTGGCTCACTGATGTCTTTTTAATCATTTTTGGAAAACAAAGGGCTCAGTGACACAGGGTAAAGAGAAATCAGGCTTTGGTTACACACAAAGTACTTGCTAATAGGATACAGTCACTGTCATTTTGGATCTTTTTATGAGATTTATTGCCGGTGAATATATGGCAATAAAAACATCACCAGACTAGACCTTTAAACTTGTGTGTGAATAAAAAAACTATTACCACAGTGCACCACCTACCTCCATTCACATCAAGGTCTTGTTTTATTAGTGTCAACATAATAGCTGTACGTGCAGTTCACATAGACAGGCTCTTTCTCCACACTCCCAGCATTTAACCTATGAAATGACTTCATGAGTGGCGACAGCTTATCTCTCCCTGTGGATGGGATCAATAGACTGGCGCTCTTGCGTTCCTCGTTGACATGAAACCTCGGAGACCGGCTATTATATGCACTGTAGTCTGCCTGCTTTGGGTAAACATGGGCCATCTCTGAAGTCTCCACTTCCATCCTTCTTTTTTGCCTGCACCAGGGAGGATATGAGGGCAAAGATGTGACTGTTTCTTTTTATTTGTCCTTACATGAATCGTTTTTTATGCATAAAAATGTCGTCATACAGTGGTTGATTGGGGAGATGGGAGGACATAGAGTCTCTGCTATCAGTTTATCTCAGAGACGACCTATTGTGTAAACAGCAGGAACAACCTGTTGACTGCAGGTGGCTTGTTTTCTTGCAGTAAAACACACAATCAGCCCATATGGGTGCCAAAAATTACGGGAATTCAGTTAGGATACCATTTTGGTTCTCTGAAGAGAAAAATATCAAGCATGATGTCAGCTTGCATGCTAGAGCCTCCAATAACAGAGCATGAAGCCCAAAACCTCAAGTGACTGCTATATTTGTAATTTTATGACCTCTAGGAACACTTGTGTTTATTTCATTGATTGATTTTGTCACATCTGAAATAGATTGGGACACACTGCAACATACTTTGTTCATTATTAGGCAACAGTCATAGACAGCTGAGCCAGTTTGTTTCTAATTCAGGGACAAAATTTAAGTGCCAGAGAGAGAAAGTGAACCTTTGTTTCTTTATTTTTAAAGAAAAGTCAGATATATTAAAATTATCTTTAGACCCTCCCAATGTCTTTGAAAAACAACAACTCCTTCCACCTAATACCTTTAAACAATGGATCCACTTGGTACAACTCCCATAACAATGAATTACAAGAAGAGTTAAAAAGTGTATTTTTTAAAATGTCATAACGTACACCAGTTTGAAAAACTGAATGATTCGATTTTAACTTTTTTAACTATTCAGATTGTTAAATTTTATACTGACCTGATTTGTGTGATGTTTCTATATATAAAAATGTACAGGCTGTGCATATATCTATACAGTACATTTTTGTACTTCCCCAAGTGCACGTTCATAATTGTGTAATGCAGTTTAAAGGCTTCACAAAGGGTAACTTAGTGCTCCTAGTTGTAGAGACAATGTTCAAACACTAATCACTGCCATCTACATGTAGTGTGGATACAAAGTGGATACTCTCCTTACAGTAAATGTGAAAAATTACAAGATTCTTTAGGTTTTCTGATACCCCTATTTTTTCTGTTTGTTTTGTTTTTATATTGCAAAGAAGACACATTTTATTGGTTACAGATCCATTACTATCAAAAACTATATGCAGATAATTCCTCCCTCGTTAGTCATAAATATACACAACAAACCTTTAATGGGATGAGAATGTATTGGAAAAATATATCACACCATGCTGGGTATTTGGTTTTGAAATAAACACCAGATCTTTGTCTAAACCATGCAGTTTAAAGATGTTTTAGTATTATTGTGAATGAGAAGTACACACCCTTGTTTGCAGTATCTCAGTTTCCTTTAATATTTTTGAAAGACGTTGAAATGATACAATTTGAAAAAAGATTGATGTAGAAAGTGAAGAGAAGCAGAGATTTCCCTCCAACTCAACCCAAACTCTTGTCTCAGCAAGAAACAGAGAGAGATTTAAAGACAGTGAGAGACCGTGTGAGAGGCTGTTTTGACATCAAAGAGCCAAAAAAGCCATCCAAAGATAAACAGTCCAAAACATCCTCCGAGTGTGTCCTCTGTGAATCTATTGCTTATCCAAATCCACAGTCAAAGAGAGCACAAGCCTAACATAATCACAGAGTGCTCGTATAAATTAGTAAGCACTCACCCAAACTGTTAAACTCTGGTTGACATCTGGGAGCGTCGTTAAATGCTCTGCATATAGACAGAAAAGCTTTTCTCTGTCTGTGTGTGTTTACGCAGGGTGTTGGCATATGTACGTCTGTGTAAACAGACGAGGCTACTTCAATGTACATTCAGTCAGGTCAGGGGGTTACAGCCAGAGTTACTTGCCAAAGGTGAAAGTTTTTTTTTTACCAGCGGTGTAAAATGGAAGCTGGCAAGAGTCGACAAAAGAAACTGATCTGCGAGCACTAAAGTAATGAAGTATCTATCGCCACGGCCTTTGTGCGGGCTCTCACAATAGTCCGTGTGATATGGATCCCTCTCAGACGGGCAAAGTGGCCACCTATTGTGAGAGGCAAGCATACAGGATCCGAGGCTGGCCTCTCTCCTCAATGCAGCCAGAGTAATTATGATATAATTTTTCTTCAGGATTTCAGCGACTCTTCTCACTTTACTCAAAGGGCCTGGAATTGGGTTGGAGTTAAGCAGTGAAAACTGCAACGCTGGAGGGTGTCAGGATTTCACAACAGCTTTCCAAAGCCTCCGTCTGGGAATTTTTGTACATTTTTTTACTTTTCATTTGAGAGGAGTTTTGTTTATAACATAATTACTTGTTTAAAGTTAGGGAAATATCTACACGGAGGGTTATGTTTAGAAAATGATTGTTAGTGTTTATTTTATTTTCTGTTTCCCCCCATATCCTGGTCCCCTGGATGACAATGTTGTGTGGGACCCACCACTCCACCCTGACATCAACCCCTTTTGGGATTGTTGCTTTAGGGCGGAGCCTCTAATACTGACATGGATGTGTTTACAGTGGAGTTTATTAAAAGCCTGCTGTGTCTCCAACAGACACCAAAAAACACGTTCTTCATCTGTATTAGACACAAAAGGGTGTGACAAAGTGTCACTATTTGATGCACTGTGAACGAGTCCGACCTGGACTGAAGTAATTTTTCAGTTTTTATGTCAAGTGTGTTGCATGTTGTGATCCATTTTTACAGAGCAGAGTCTTTACATCTGAACAGGATCATCATATGTATCAACTGTCAGCTATCTGCTCAATGAATCCTGCAGATTTAAGGACAGAATTTGGTATTCGTCCATGCCATTTCAAGAACTTTAGACAGTCCTATCAGCAGGACATACCATCTGTCTCTGCTGTCAAACACAGTACAAATTACTACTGAAAATAGGTCTGTTTTCTATGTGACAAAGCTATGATTACAATTTAGCACAAAATGTCTTGGTTATTTTTAGGGAAACACTGTGGTTTGGGTTTAAATGATTATGTCAAGGTTAAGGGGCATTCATTGTCACGGTTACGATAATAAACACTTGGTTAAAGTTTTGGGAACAATTGCGGTCAGGCTTAAAAACAAACAAATTTTGAACAGCGGTTGGAAACAGGAAATGAACTTTTTCTTCCTTGATAAGTTAAGTTTTGTTGATCCATCCATTGTTCCAACCGGATCTCCTCCCTCTTTGAAATTTTGCTCAATAACAAGGTCACCTGACATCCTCCTTTGCTAAAGCCACAATTATTAGAAACTGCTTAAGGGCTGGTCCCAAGTCAAAATGTGGTTGGCCGCTGTAGAATTAATTTAAAAAATATTCATTATTAAATTAAGAATCAATTTGCTGCAGACATTTTTTATTTTGAGTTTGTGGATTATTTCATTTTATTCTGAGTCAAAAACCTTAAACCTGGACTTACTGGCATTAAAGATAAATTGAAGTTGCAAGTCATGTTTAAGAGACAATATAACTTTAAATGTAGCTTTTATCCACCATTTTTTATGTGAATTTGTCCAATTTTCTATGTTTATGACGCCAACATATAATTTAGTTAAATAGGATAATTATACGAGGTCTAACCTATACCCATTAAGGCCAGTGATGCACTTTTAACCCTGTTATCTGAAACTGAGGGACGAACTCAGTGTTTTAATGTCATTGAACCAACTCAAGGACTCATTAAAAAAAACAGCAGAGAGAGAAAAAGGGTAGGAGAGAGGCAAAGAATGCAAAACAGTGAATGTGTTGAGAGTCAAACATGTCCACCTGGTCCCAATGTCCCTGATCACTGTGACAGAACCGTGTGTGTGTCCGTATTATAACGTGCAACATTATAACATTAGAAAAAGTGTGGAGCAGGACAGATGGTAAAAATACATTATCACAGGATAAGCAGATGCTCTGCAAAAAATATGATACCAAGGTTTAAATTACACTAAATTGCCTTTGCACACTTCAGACCTGCTGTCTGTCTGTCTGCTCATCCTGCTGAGCACTGGACATTCCTGCACTGTTCAGCCTCTCATCCAGCTCCCACATCCTCCCCGGAAAATCTCAATAGGAGAGCGACAGAGCAAAAAGAAGCAGATCATATTGACAATTATTTTTGTGCGGCTGGCTCCAGGCAAATTAGATTGAAAGGGCTGGAAAACAAGTTACTTCAATCCAATTAGGTTATGATCAGTCCCTTCTATTGGGCAAAAGCCTTTGTGCGGATAGGGACGCACACAGAGGAGACAGAGTCTAAGGCGAGAGACAGGCCTGGTGCTAATGTCTGCTCTAACTCAATAGAAAGGCTGCCTCGCTGCTTTGGCCGGCTGCTCTCATTCTCTCTGATTGACCACTCCATTAAAACTGTACTGACATGACCACTGTGTGTGTGTGTGGGTGTGTGTGTGTGTGTGCGTGCGGGTGGGTGGGTTATCCTTTAGAGATCAGACATAACCAGATTCATTTTGGAGAGGGGCCTCACATCAATCTCAATCATTTGAATTCCATATTAAACAAGCATAAACTGCAATGACATTTGCAGCGGCTTTGATTGAGAGCAGTGCATGTGTGTGTGTGTGTGTGTGTGTGTTTGTGTGTCGCCACATGCTCGGGAATGCACGGTTTGCATGTCTGACATTCTGAGTGAATTCCATGTTGTACTCTGGGTAAAGCCTGGGCGCCCTCTGCCCTACTGTCTCCGTCTCCACTAGTGGGATGTGAATAATGGAGTAATTACAGGAAGCAAGACTCGACCGCTAAACATTTTCCTAACCAGAGGATCTGGGAGAGGGATTCTCTATTTGAAGAGATGGAGGAAAAAAGGAAAAAGAGAGAGCCAGCCGGAAAAGGAGTCTGTCTCTAATTTTCAATATCTGGATTAAAGATTCACTACTCCTCCAACATTTTGTATTGTATCAGATTGATGGATTGTGGGTTTGTTTATGTGTAGTTACAGAGTAATTACATGCATATGGATGTTGCAGAAAAAAATCAGAGGGGGAAGTCTTGTCTTACCAAGGTCGCTCCGAATCCCAGGTTTTTAGATCCAACATGTGCAGGTCCTGACATCAAAAGGAATCATTACAATTAAAAACAACCACAGCAGTGTATGAAACCACAGGAGGACACTCTCACTGAGACCTGATCTGAAGGAAAAGTTCATTCATAAAAAGAGGAAAGGCTAAAGATAAATAAAGTGGAAACCAAAGGAGTGAAGTGGCTGCATTGTCCATAACAGAATCATCCACTTTTATGTTGCTTAAAGAGTCTTGCTTTAAATACGAAGAAATGTACTAAACACAGACAAACATCCAAACAAACACGCAAAAAAATCTTTCCCTCTAGTTTCTTTGCTTGCTTGGTTTCACACAAAAAACCAAAGTGTAGATTCATGAATTAACTTCCTCTTAATTGGAGGTGAAATGTACTTGGGTAAATTTACTCAAGTAATGTATTTATCGCAGTATCAAATTTAGAATCCTTAACCAATTTATTATTAACAAATACTGCATCAGTCACCAAAAATTATTAAATAATCCCTTATTATTGATGCCGAGAAGGAAGAATGTTTGTTTTGTTTAAAAATCATTTTTTAACACCAAGTTTTATCACACAGCTCCGGCATAAGTCTTGTCTTTGTGCAGATTATAGCTTCAGTTTTTGCCTCTACATACAAAAAACTTGTTGCAGCCACACAATAACCTGAAATCTGGGAATACAATTCGGCAAATTTTTGAGTAATTGTATGAGTATATTTTTTATAATGGCATGCTTTTAATGTCAAAATGAGTTATTAACGCAGCCAGAAATATTGCACGTTTTTTGTACTTTATTCTAACTACGTCTTTATAAAGTATGTTATACATGATCTACTTTTAGAATCCAAAACACTCTTTTACCCAATACTATACAAATCATTTATTAACCAAAATATCAACCAGTTACAACATAATGTCTCATTATTAAATCTTCTTTTCCCTCTGAATCTCTACTGCTATGGCTTGTAAACTCAAGCCATAGCATAACTAAATTAATATATCAATTAAACAACATAAAACTTGAGTAGGCTTCAAAATTTTTCTCTGCCGACACAAAGAGCTGCTCTAAAGTGTTACTGCTCTCCAAGGGCCCGAAGAAATAAGTATCTATGATTCAGGGGCCTCCGTCGAGCTCTGCCTCTGCTGAGTCTTTTGCACACTGAGTGTTCTCTGACCCTTGCTCTGGAGTCCCGCAGGGCCAGAGGTCGGCACTGGGTGTCCCTGTCAGTGCTGCTCTGGATGGATCGGAAAAAAAGGCTGAGCAGCTCCCTCTCTGCTCCCAAACGACCCCTGAGGACCTCGAGGTGGCATTTCCCCTCCGATTAGAGCTAAAAATATTGCGACTGCTCTGGGAGCCGCGGCCCCCAGGTGATCATGATGGAGGGAGGAAGGAAGCAGCTTTTCCTGCCCTCCTCTCTCCTCATAAGTCATCCGTCATCCCTCTCTCTCCTGAGTTGGCGCTCATTCTGACTCACAACTAATTTCCCCCGTGATTTTGTCTCTGATGGAAAACGTCTCCGGCAAGTGCAAAAACATGAACCCTCTCTACTTCTCCCGGGGCAGACACACCAGCGACATGGAAAACTTGGAAACAGACGGTGCAGCGAATGTCATTTTAACTGACAGTAAACAAGACCATAAAAGCAGGTTGGAGGGTGGCGGTGGGGACGCTTTAACCTCTGGATCAGACTTGTGCTGAAGTGCCATTAATGCTGAGACACACTCATATAAACACAACATTAGCAAGTTAATTGCCCAGTCCAGAAAAGAAAAGTTGGCTTGCATTAAGCTAATCATTCACTGCACTGAGTAAATACTGAGTTTGTGGTCCAGAATTAAAAGATTTCCCTCCTTAAACAGGATAGCACAGTGCAGCCCGTGACACAGGCTGCAGGGAGAAAGCAAAACTTGCAGTAGGTAAGTAAACATGACTAAAATGGAAAATAAGAGGTAATTACTTGTGCATACTTTTGGGGGAACATTTATTAGGCAGAAAAGACAAAATATCCTCATGTACGGTATAAAAGATTACAGCCATTATTGGATTATTTGTAAAAATACAGCACGTTTGGGCAAACATCTTTGCTCTTTAGCTGAATAAATGTTTGCAAATCCCATTTCCTTATGCTGACATGCTTGAGTGATGTCAGATACAATGCTGAAATACACTCAGTGTTGAAAGAAGGACTTTAAAATAAAGTACCTTTTATTACAGCAATTCATCTCCCTGAAACACACTCTCAAATCATATCTTACAGCGAGCCGTCTGCCATGAAAATATTAATGGACATCTTGGTAATTTTGTTGATTGTGAGCTTTAGTCTGAAGTCATGCACGCAAGAGCTGTTTAAGTGTCTGAAAAGCAGGGATTAGCAGCATGGTTTGATTGACATGTTTACAATGGAGCAAGAACATCATCACCAGCCTCCCAAAGTAACAACTTTGATCCACACTCTCTAAAGCATCAGGATGTTTGGCAGTGTTAGAACTAACGGGCCGCTATTGACATTTTTTCTTTATATGTTCAATTTAAAACAGATGTAGGAGGTTTATGTGTAAAATCAAGGTTACAACAGCTGACCGTGTTGATATAGTAAAAAAAACAGTGAGAAATTCAACACTGAAATCCAACAACAGATATTTCTTTAGCGCACACTGCATGAATAAATAAGATAAATGTTGTGTTATTAAAATTGTTTAAAAAGTTTTGTTAATAACTTGTTTTTTATTTGATTTGAGACATTTATTTGTGTTGTCATGTATGAATGAAGACTCCAAGACCAAGTTTGAGTTTTTCAGAAAGGGAATAAAAAAAGGAAAAAGGCTCAAAGAGACATTTAATTGTTTACAAAGGATATTGGGACAGCTGTAAGCACACAAGTGAGACAGGGACTTTACCACTTAAAAACACAATACACTGCTGTACAAATGGGAGTAACTTCATGGCAATTCATCAAATACTTATGGAAAATTTTACTTTTAGCCACAAATGTCAACTCAATGGTAGTGTATATGAAAATTCATTCACCAGATCAGTAGGTTTTATCCTCTGGGGATCATAAACATGTATACAAAGATTCATAGTAATTCATTTAATAGTCATTAAGACATTTCAACCCAGAGCAAAGATGTGGATATTGACAACCCATGTTGCAATAAAAAAATAAATTAAAAAACCAAACTAGTCCCTGCTATGTCAGATATTTTTGCTACTTTTTCACACTTTCAAGTCTTCACACAAAATTTACAGACTTTGCTTACTTACCATTTAGGTTTAGTTCTGCAGCAATTTCCGGTCTTCTGAGCAGATATTATGAGTACAAAAACCCTAAAGTTATGTTGGAGGTAAACACACTATTGATTTGGCTTTTCTTGGTTCAATCAATTGAAGTTATTTTTGCTTAAATAACTAAAAATACATAGAATAAAAAGACACAGGAAACATATTTCAAATAAACAAAGTGCAATTCTGGCCAGTCACTGCAGTGTGTTGTTAGAAAGTGGAGAAATACATACTGTGAGTGTGTGTGTTTGTGTGTGTGTGTGTGTGTGTGTGTGTGTGTGAAGAGGAGAGTGTGTGCGTGCTTGTGTTGGACCCAGTCATTATCCAATTGGTCTGCCTCCACCACGATTTATTATTGTTTCCTAACAGAACCAGACAGGGCTCCACAAAATCGGCTTCCTAGTAATTGTCTTCTAACATGTTGAGGCCAGCAGTCATCTTAAAAATATAAATAAGCTCTAATAATGGCTTTGAAAACTCAGCGAATTACAAAATTGACTTATCACACAGTGATCATATGGACCGCAGCTGAGACAGCAGCAGAAAGAGCGGGGAGAACAAAGTGAACGCAGGCGAGGGTGAGAACAAGGAACAGACATCCAACACTGGAAAAACTGTCTGAGAAAAAAGTAAAAGTGCAAACAAGGAAATGGCAGAAGGCTCGTACAGAGAGAGACATCCAAGCCGTAAACATGGATTTATATTACAAGAAGCCAAGATTCAGTTCCCTCACAGGAGCTGCTTTTATGTTAAAGTTTTGAATTATGAAAAAAAACTTTGTCTCACCCTCTTTGGGCCTGAATTTGGCCTGTCAGCTAAGCTCTGCAGTCACAAATCAATCTGCAGAGAAGCCTACTGTATATTCAACTTTCATTTTCCTGACAAAGCAAGCTTTCAGTTTGTGGAAAAACTGCAAATATGACTCATAGGTATTAACAAGGTCTTAAAAGAGAAATATCACATGTGTGAAAATGAGTCAGAGAGGAGCTTAGCATAACCAAAACCTGAATTATTATGATTTATAACACAAACGTGGACCAAAAGCATCATGGTGAGAATTTATATTTAAACACTGAACAGTAGGAATGTGGCTGTTCGCTCAGTACTTTGGGATATTGCAGGACATTAAAGTTTTATGTCAGAAACTTGTGCTTTAAATAAGAATGTAATCAAGGTCATTGGCTTTAAAAGAATAGTATTGGGGAAATTGTATTAGACAAGCTTTGATTGTTTTTGTCAAACAGAATTTTTTCAGACATAAGTGCTGAAGCCTCTTTAGTGGAAAAGCAGACTTGTGGTGTTCCCCTGTCTCTGTCCTCGGGCCTCGGTCGTTCCCTGTTTGTCTAATGCTTTCTTGTGAACATGCTGTAATACCCACATGGTGTCATCACGTCATGTTTTTGCAACTGATTCATACTCATATAATGCCAAAAACCAACTTTATGTCTTCAGTTATTACAAAACAGGTTCACAGCTTTCACAAATCAACAGAGATCAAGTTCATATTCTACTTATCTGGCTTCCCTTACTAGTTAACAATCTCTGTTAGTGTTTGTTTTTTCAGTATTTCATTGCTTGAGAGATTGGTTTTGATATAAAAAAAAGGCAAATATTTTTGAAAATTCTGCTACATGTTTACAGAAAATCGAGAAAAACAGCTGAAGTATCCCCTTTTGCTTGAAGGGTAAAAAAACCTACAACAACAAAAATTCCCAGTGCTGCAACAGACAAGTAAACACTCCTCCAGGGCGATGACAGCAAGTTTGGTAGTGCTTGGTTTTGGCTTGTCCAGGCTGAAACAGAAAACAATATGGCGGTCGACTGGTCACAAACAATCTTGTGATACAGAGCAGCAGCTGACTCGGGTCACAAATATTGGAGGAATTACCATAAAATTTCTCCCATCTGTAAATCTGTAGAGTCACAACCCAAGACTTACTTCTGTGTTTGCTGATTTTCCAGTAACTTCAGTAATCAAATGAAATCTCTTATTCTCTTGAAGAAATCTGTCGAAATTTGTTATTAGGGTCTGCAACATGTTAATACACCAACATAAATCAATGTCTTGCTTTTTTATACTAATTTGAATCTGATGTGAGGAAGAGTCAGCTTCAAATTAAAATTAAAGTAAAAAAAAATGTGTTTCATTGACAAAACATCTATTTACTCATTTAATCTAAGTCATCACCAACATAATCACAGTGTGTGTCAGAGAAGTATCTGTTTGTGTATTTGGGTGTTTCTGTTCTAATCACTGACCCTCTAAACTAACCGACTGTCCCCTCTCATTAAACCCCGGCCGTATTCCTCTCACATATCTGTCCTGCCACATCCCCAAAGCGGCAGCATCCGTCTAACAGAGGCTGGTTTTTCTCCTTCGGGACAGGCTGGTGCCAGAGAGAGCGCTGTGGGTAAACCTCTCACCCCCCCACCGCCCCGGCAAACAAACCACAAACAAACCCGCCGGGGCCCCAGGCACCAACACAACCACCGGCCCCAGCCCCACAGTCTGCCTCAGTCAGCTGGCTGTCTCTCTGTGTATAATTGTTTGAGGTGAATAAAGAGGAGAAGGAAATCTTATTAAAATGTCGAAAGCAAGAGGCACAGACTTTTCTCTTGATAATGTATCAAAAGTAGTTAAAGATGTTTCTAAGATTATAACTATATTAATAGTCAATTTGACCCAAAGCACAGTCAGTTTATTAAAGTCTTATCTGGCGTCATTTGGTTTTCCTGGGACACGGTGCAGAAGAAGAAGTGATGTACTTTATCTACAGTGGAACAACAACTGGGAAGAAGTGACGGCACAGAAGAAAACACAAAGACAGAACCAAGTGTCTTTAGCTACGATAGCTCCTGTGTGAGGCTTTGAGTTTTGAGTTCAATTTTAACACCACAGAGGCAGTAAGCTTACAGGGACAATGCCTGGGAGGTCTACTGTAATTTGCCATCTTAGTTTGTCAGCTTGCAATCATTAGCTAATTAATTCAAGAAAAATCGACAATGACAGAATTAACAGAGTGAGTAGGATTCATCCCGTCAGACTTGTCTGTCTTTACAAAATTTCTAGCTAATGGTCATTTAGAAATTCAGTCTGGACCACAGTGGTGGACTGACTGACAGACCAGCATTGTAAACCTCTAGACCCATGCCATCAGTTGACTAAAAATAATGTGTTTTTTCTGTGTCCACACCCCAGAACCCTCCAAGTTTCAGCTAAACTCAGAGCATCTTGCTCAACTCTGTGGTAAAATAAAAGCTGAACTACAGAAGGTGTTGAGTTTATGCTCTGCTCTGCTGTAGGCCAATAAAATTGGCAGTCCCATTATAAGCCTACACGCCTTCCATCAGTTGAATGTCAGAGGGACTGCGTGGCAATGTCAAGCTTTTATAACGGTTTTTATTTTAAGTATACAAACTGTAACGTGACCTCTGTTATCAAAATGTAGAAGGTGGGGATGTTTATTTAATTTGACGAGAATTATTTCAGGGTGGGTCTAGTTAGTGTCTTTTATTGTATATTACTGAGGACAAATAAAGTGTAATTATGCATCTCAGTTTAAAGGCCACCAACAGTGTTGCCAACACACAGTGAATATGTTTACTTAGTGTTGCTTGCAGTTTCTTAATTTATACCCCAAAAATAATTACAGAACTTTTATAGCTTTGATATTTCCTGCAATCTCTTTTTATTGCTGACTCAGTCGCCTTCTGCACTTTCAAGGTTTAAGAGGGGCTGATTTTGCAGGGAAGCTCTCTCTCCGAAGGTGTTTTCAGCTTGGTTTGTCATATGATGGCACCTTAAACACAGTCACCTTTCTTGACTATGTGTGAACTGTGAATTGTATCCATACATGTTACAACTGGTAAGGAGAAGCTCCAAACAGTGAAGCGAGGATAATTAACAGAAATTACTTCTAAAAGTTGCACAACAACACTTTAAAAACACTCCAAGGTAGGCAATCTACAGTAATAAGTAGCATGAAAAGAAGCAGTACATGTGTACAGTTGCAGTTGTACAGAAAGTGCCTGAGGAGAATCTGGGGCCGGTACTTCCTGAGGAACAAAGGACACCACAGTTTACCCAACCTTTAACAGCTTTAATGCAAATACTTTCAAGTCTATGTGTTCCTGACATTTATGCAGAGGGGTAAACAATTAGACAGGTTTTTCTACACACACACATACACTCATACACATGCACTCTTTGTCTATCTATATGACACCAGTGGGCGTGCAGCCAGGAGCAGACATCACACCCACACTGCAGCGCCCTGGGGGGGTGAGAGGGCAAGGAGGGATTTTGGAAACTAATGTTCACTTGGCCCGTCTAATGAAGCATTTAATACACAGCCCTGGGAATGCAGAACAAGCATGATTCATGCAGCAATTAAACCGAGCTCCAACATCTACTGGAAAGTAATGAAAATAATAAAAACGCTGCTGCCGTCAGCTCTTACTGGACGTCAGAGAGAGTCAACAGAGTGTGTGTGTCAAAGAAAAACTTTATGTGCAAAACTGTTTGATGTATAAAATCTCGAGGCATGCATGGAGATGTTGTCTATGTCTGTGTGCATTTCTAATTACAGCACTTTTTACGAGGAGTTGGAGTGCAGAAATGGGCCGTCATAATTGCTTTGTGTTTGTTTTAGTGTTTGAGATAGGAGTTGCCACGCTGAAGAACAAACTAAGGGCCAAAAGTTTAGAGAAGCCTATGCAGGCATCTGAAAGCCAATTAATATATTTTTCTGCACTTAACTAATGCTAATACAATGCTAATCAGTCATTCAGGTGGAGAGAAGAAACATTTTATTGACACATATCTTTTACACATTGTTTTGTAATTTAAGCCAAATTTAAAGTATTTGGTCATTGTATGGGATAAACTGAAATTTGTAAAGCCACATGACATTTCAAGCACTTAATGTTTGAGAGAACTACACGTCTCTTTGCAGAGCTCATACATGCTAGTAGAAAGCCACCACTTCTCGTTTTTTCACAGAATCCAAACCTGACCTGTAGTTCCTTGGATTATTAATCATCACAAACTCTTGCATGGTAAATCCAACAGAATTGTTTTTAAAACTGAATCTATTTTCAGTTGGAAAACCAAAAAGGTCAGATCAAGTCCAACAATAACGAGGGGGCTTTTTTAAAGTGTAGCAACAGCAGGACTTTTTCGAGAGAAAACATTATGATTGCATTAGATGAGCTGGCAGTCCAGAGTCAGCACTCATCTATGGTTTTTGTTGCTTTATGACCGAGCCTGTTTACAGTCTTAATCCCAGATCTAACTGCAAGTCAATGGTGTGATGTAAACACAAAGGCTCTACAATTCAAACCAGCATGGCATTTATTCAGCCAACTCACTGTGTATTGTTCCTGAGCAATTACACGACCATCCCGTGTAGGACACAATGGAACCAACACAAACAGAAACCCGATATCCCTTTGAGTGGTTCACTGTCCATTCAGCCCGAGGAGAGGGAGGGAGGGTGTGTGTGTGTGTGTGTGTGTGTGTGTATAGGGAGGGTGTGTTCATGAGTGCAGATCAAGCATTTTCAGCTTAAAATTATATTTCAATCCACAAATGATCCATGTTTTCCTCCCCTTGAAAAATGGCTCTCAGAGGGAAGAATTGTAGTTTTTTTTTATTATTTACCAACTTTTGGTGCAAAAGCTTGCAATGGCTTCAGTTTTATGGTGACATGGAGGGATATGGGTGCATGTGGGACACCTCCCAGCCGGATTATTGATAATTGAGAAATATTTACAGTGCTCCTTAGCGATAAGGCTTTATTGCTTTTATGGCAGGGAACTAAAGCAATTACCAGTTGTAAGGCAAACAACCTGCTGGTCCCTCCCTGTATGTGTGTGTTTGTGTGTGTGTGTGTGTGTGCGCTGTCAGAGTGGCCACAGACTTCAGCTCACCTGTCAAATACCATCTGTCATTTCACATTTAGGACTGACATTTTACTTTATGGTTCATGAAAATCAAACTATGGATCGCTTTAATGCAGCTGGTTCCTTTGTCTATTTATTTTGTTGAACTGCTTTGAACTTCAAATAGCATTCAATGCTTTGGAAAAATCTGTTGTAAAAACAGCTTCACCTCACGGCACACTTTCGAGCCCGCTTGGCAACCCCTTGTCACTCCCAACTGGTCACATGTGGGTGCTTGATCCTGATCTCTTGGTATCATCAAAAACTATGTACCTCTTTAGTGTATGTGTGCAATTCACAGGGTTTTCAATTAACTTCAATGTAAATACACCTGATGAAATATTGGATGCTCACAGAAAATGTGAAATCAAAGTTAAAACATTAGTCAACTATCTTTTTCTTAAATCAACTAAGTAGTCTTGTGCCTAAATCTTACTAAACGATGACTATTTAACAATGTGTATAAGGGGCTTTCTGTTTGGAAGACTTTTCATTTTGTGATTAAAAGAGGAAACAAACACATCAAAAAGAGTTGCCATGGGTTCCTGTCCATGCTTCCATATGTGACTAATTTTCAATGAAAAAGGGTTCAGTGAAATAAAGAAATTGGTAGAAAAACAATAAACAAGGGTTAAAAAACAACAGCCTAAATGTAAAAAGGGCCACTGCTCTATGTTTTTAAGCTCATCTGTTTAACAGTAGTCACAATACCAAATGTTATTTGTCAGAGACTTTTAAATGAAAACCAGTTTGGTGCACTTAAGTTGCATAGCAGGCAGCTCTTTATGTACGTTATTGGGTTTGACTTAGAGGCAGTTAAGAGTTTGTCTTTGGGTTCTTATTCAGACAAACCACAGATTATATTGCTCAGGGTGCCTGCTTGCCTGCCAAAATGCATTTTATTTAAGGGTTTATGTGTTTGTGAGGAACAACAGGAGCGACAGTGTCATGCTCAGCTCAGCTCAGTGTGAGTCGAGGGCCACTCAGCTCTAAAGTGCTCTTCCGACCACACTAATGCACCCAACATATTTTTAGATACTCTGGGTTTTTGGAAAAGCTCCTCTCTGATGTATAATGAGGGCTGAGTCAGACAAATATTTAGATTTGGACCTACATGATACCCAATAACTGCCAACAACCACTGGCCTAACACCTAATAAGAACTATTTTTTTTAGGAATCGATGTAATGCAGAAATATTGCTTCCCATTTTCATATCAGTGTCTTCATGTAACCTCTGTTTCTTTATAATAACAGGTGATGACAACTGTTGTCTCTGGTGAGTGATCAAACCTCCCACTTCCTCGTATAAACACAGATGCTGCATTTACAGACTTTTTCTCGGGGCAGACATAAGCAAGGCAGGCAGGCTTTAAAACAAAGACGGTGTAAATGTGTGAGTCAGTTATCGACTCGAGCTATGCGAGGCCTCCAGACAGGCCTGCATTGATGTGAAAGTGTTTCCCCCCCTCCTCGGTGACCCTGGAGCAAGGGGGTTGGGTGAGGAGGGGCAGGCAAGGCACGCCAAAGGCCTAGGGTGTGATGGTTATCTCTGGGGTAGAGTTACAGCAAGTAGCAAGGGGGTGTTGGACGGTGGTGGGCACTGGAAGTCACCTCTTTCGCCTTCTTGTCTGTTCACAGAGGCAGCCACTGTTTCTCCACGGCTCCCTGCTTTCTGGTTGTGCACCCCCAGCGCCCCCACCGATCCCCACAGCGCGACCCACCTCCCCACCACATAGCCACACTCGGCTCCAGGGAAAAGAAGAATCTGCACCAACTGCTGCTTCCAATCCAGTCACCAAGCGCCGTTTGTCTCACACGTAGCCAAACACCCAGACAAGCAGCCTACAGACAAAGAGAAATATTTCACAAGTCATTCAGTCTCAAATTCAACCTAAAATTAGTTTTACTTACAAGTGCAGATTAAGCTAGCATAACTTAAAGGGTAACTCCGATGACATCACATAACAAGCTCTGTTTACAGGTGTACTCATGTATAAATGAAAAAGTTATATGAAGCCTTTTATGGCTCAAAGAGGAACTCTAATAAGTAACTTCTGCTTCAAGAGAGAAAGGTTTACAGTATCATTTGTGTCAGCCATTACTGTCGGGTGCTAAAAACAAGTTTGAAAAAGACTAAAATGTGATGGTGTGGAGTTAGAATGACTTGAGTTTACTAGACACCTACATCCCCCTGTGGTGTTTGCTGAAAGTTAGAGGCTCATATACAGCTCCCAGCATAACAAAGTGCTGTTACATTAACCTGGTATTATACTCAGAAACTCTGGGGTTACCAAAGACCAAGATCTACAAAATGTTGCTGTGACAGTCAAGCCTTGTCTCTTATTTGAATCATTTTCAAAAAAAACTTTTAAAAACCTTCAAAAAAGCCAAATTTTTTTGCCATTAGTTGATAGAGACCAGAAAGGACATAAAAGGGGAGTAACCCTAACCCTAACCACATCTGATAGGTGGTCAAAACCATGACTTTAAATGAATAATATTTATATTTAAATTAATAAATTTAGCTCTCGACTCACACTGTGCTGAATGTTAGAGGAAGCAGCTTCACTGTGACAATGCAAAAGCTGATATATCAGTGTTGTGTGTGTAGCTTGTTTCCACTCCTCCAAAGTGTCCAATCAGTTAATGCAGGTTTCAACACAAGCCAAAGCCTTGTGTTTATGGTCTACATGAGACAAAAATCTAAAAATCTCACTCTACAAGTAAATTTCTTCACCAACAATAAAATAAGTGAGTATTAAAAAAAGGGTTTTAGGAGTGAGAACAAGAGCAATTGGTTTGCTGAGAGAGGTTTTTGCAGTGGAGGCTCACAGACAGAGCGTGTCCGGGCCTGTCGGGATGGCCAGTCATCATCAGTTTCTTCCTCATCCTGAGAGCGCTGTCTTATCTCCTCTGCCATCACTGCGCTTTTCAAAGGAAACTGCTATCTGCTGGGAGAAGGGAACATGGTACAAGTCTGTGTGTATCATGTGTTTAAAGGCACGAGGACAGGAACTTTCATGTACTTCATATGTCTAGCACACCCAGATTTTTTACATCCTGTTTTTTAAGAAAATGAACCTTCAATTTAAAAAAAAAAAAAAAATCTGCCTTCTTCCACTGTTATTATCAGTCTTGTAATTCAACTTTTGGGTGTATCCACTTTTCAGTTACTTTTCACTTATAATTCACAAAATTACCTTTCACCTCCACATGCCTGCGAGAACTTGTTGCTCTCAATTGAAGGTGGGTAGCTGACTGTCTATGACAGCAGTCACACCCCATATTTAACACTGAATGTCCTTTGGCAGCGTTGAATCCTTGTGTACCTTGGCTTGTTAAAAAATGATATCATTGCCTATTCTATCTTGTGTTGCACCTGTACTGTTAAATGTCAGTCAAAAACAAAAGATCTTAAAATTCACATGTGGGTCGGCCCAGTCTTTTGATGCACTGTAAAATATCCCAGCAGCTACTTGACAAATTATAATGAGATTTTGTGTCTACACTCATGTTCCTCAAACGACAATTTATCAAACTGATGTAATGTTTTATAGTGACTTGTCTGTTCCAACTACATAACAACAAAGCTCTCAAATCCAAAATTTCATAGGCTAAATAATCTGTGTGACTCTCTCACACTCAATAAGATATTTTTGGCGTATGTGACCCTGTGGTTTTCCCAATTGTGCAACTGTCAGGAAAAAAAAAACTTTACATTCTTAACCCCACAACTCTTGTTCATCCTGTCCAACACTTTGTTAGGGTAAGTGGTTGTGATTTTAGCTCCAGGGGTTAGTACAGTGTTCATGTGTTAAATTCTCCTGTAAGAGCACATCTTGCAGAGTGTGAACACAACCCTACTATATCTAGGCATAAACTGACTATTTATATTATTTAAACTGGCAGAGTGGATAAAAATGCTTTACAGAGTAGAGTGGAGTAGTTGACAAAAGAGTTGAGGTCAAACAGACCTTTCAGTGTCAAGGTATGGGTGAAAATCAGGAGGAGCACCTCTTAACCATCACCAGAGGTGTGCTGGCATCACAGTTGATGTAATTCAAAAATATATTTAAGAAATTTATTCAAAACTCAAACTCAAAACAATTTCTCAGCTGAAAAAGTTTTAAACTCCTATACAAATTTGTTAAAGTTGGTCATCATGAAACATTCTGTTTGAGAAAACCCCACTATTTATGTTTAGACTGAAATAAATGGAACAAGAAATAAAATGTGTATCTGCATTCACCATTTCTAAAAGTCTAAACTGTAAAGATTTTTACTTTTAACCAATAACTCTGAAAATACCAACTGTGCTTTATCCAAATGTGTGAATCCCTCTCTGTCTCTCTCTCCCTCTCTCTTTCTCTCTTACCCTCTCTATCACACACACACACACACACACACACACACATTAGCTGGTGCTGTGACCCTCAGCCAGAACTCGTGACCAGAAGTCAGTGATCTAATGAAGCCTGCTTTGCTTGGCTGGTCTGGAGGTGACTGGAGGTTGCATGAAGGCCGTCATCCCATTGACCCACATTCCACTTTATATAATCACATTTACTCCGAAGACATTTACAGCAGCCTGTTAACATCAACACGCAAACACTCTCCAAGTCCTGACTGATCCTGCCTCCACTTCCTCCACAGTTGAAGTAAAGCACCATTAATCACTCCTGCAGCTGGCTCTCATTAAGAGATAATGCACAGGAGAAAATGTTGAGCTCCTGTCTTATTAAAAGGGAAATATGGGGAGACAATACTCTTTACATCCAGAGTGTGACTCAAGAAGTTGACACAGAAAACAAGTATATTACTATAGCCATAATATCTCCCGTCAATGCTACATGGAGTGTGTGTATATATGCAGTCTGTGTCGGTGTGGTGCACAGAGCCAATGGTTAACCAGCCCCGTTGTTCAGCGATAGCCCTCAGATAGAACAGGCTCGCAGGAAGCTGATTAGATATGCTAAAATAAATACAGAAACTAGTGCTCTTGGGTAACGAACTGCAATTAGACTCAATTATCATAATAAAAACACAAGCAGGAATGTGCCTCTCATGTCTATTTTCAGCTATCTGAACATGCTGCTATCTGCTTGATACGAAAAGGCTGAGCTGACGTTATCGTATGACTGTTGTATCGATGGCATGTCCATGTTCAAGCTGAGGATTTGTAAAAGTATGCTCTCAATCATACAAAAAGTTACTCGATACACTGATAATAATGATTTTATTATAAAGGTGTATGGTTGCATTATCACAAAAAGTAAAGACTTTTATTTGATCATGTGGACCTTTTACAGCAGTGAGGGAACAAGAGGGTTTGGGTGGTTTTATAGTTTGTTACAAAAGAAGGTGTGGTAGCGTGTGTGTATGCGTGCGCTTGTGTGTGTGTGTGTGTGTGTAAATACTAGTTTTGCACCAAAAAAGAAAGTATAGAGCTCATGGGATCTTTAAAAGATATAATATGCATGTTTTTATGGCTATGACCAATTTATGAAGGATATATTGACTTTTTATTGATGTTATGTATCAGTAAATCAGGCTCCCTGTTTCCCAAAAGCATTTTAAGGCCGGGATGATCTTTGTTAGTCCATGGGTTTCGATCATCTTCATTCTGTGGATGGTTTTGGAACAAGCGTTGAACCTTTGATTTGAGACAACTGTTCTGTTATTACTGAACATTATAAAATCAGTCCTTCTATGATCTCATGAATTAAAAGATCCATGAGATCTTCTCCTTCGGAAAAGTTTATATCACAGCAAATTTCTCTGGAGTGTTCTGAAAAGAAGGACTGGTCATCAATCTTTGGTTTAAACTTGTCTTTATTGTTGTTCAAGTGTGTTGGACGCCCATTAACAACATAGGCCTATCATTTTATTGTACCAGCATGTAACTTATCAAAAAATGAACAAAGTCATGCAAAAGATTAAAGGAAACAGAACTATTTTAGTTCCAGTGCAAGTCATTCATGATCTCACTTCCAGTGATTCAGTGTTTACAATTTTAAAACCTTTAATATAGAGTTCTGAAATGCTAGAATTTTTTTTTACAAAAGATCTGTAGAAAT
>JAPZDY010000013.1:14220934-14241753 GCA_029783645.1 Ctenochaetus hawaiiensis | reverse complement strand
GCAGACCAAAACCATGTCCTAAAAGGCTATGAGTAGGTAACAAAAAAAAGAAAAAAGAGTAAAAAAGAAGGGACAACAATAAATTGTGTCAGATGAATTGTGAATATAACAAATGACACTCAAAGTAACAGGCAGGGACTGTTGCATCAATATGATGACTACAGGAAGAATATTTAATTTTTTCTCAAGGTTGAAGATGAATTCTTTAAATTTCAGTTAAAAAGTGACATTCTGGAACTGACCTGACTGGTAGTGCCGAATCTGAAATCCAAAACCTGCAAAACACTGAATTTCTGTTTGCCTGTTTTAGAGATTTTGCAATAACTGCCTGCTCACCTCTCTTATTCAGACACTCTCACACAGGCAGTCCAGTGGTTTGATGCTTTGCATCTGCTTTTACATGACGGACTGAAAGTTGAGTTTGCTGAAAGTTTACTTTGCTGCCTTATATTGGGCTCGGCACTTTTTGCAACAGCCTCAAATTGAGTCAAACCCATTCCAGACCCCCTCAACCTAAACCAGGTAGTAAACATTACACACATCGAGTCAAACCCGCCTTCGTTTCTGAAATGAGGTGATACCAGTAGATTTAAAAATAACTTCCCCAAGGACCGAATGAGCTCATCGCTGGGCTGAACCGCCCTGTGTCAGAGATTGCAAATGAAAGGCGAAGAGTCCGGTCAGACAGCGTGTATTTAGTAGCGGTTGGCCTGGTGAGGAAAAGCCCCTGGCAGCCAGGCTGTCTGGGGTTGAAGTTTCACTATCATCTGCTATCAAGTGTCTTCCATTGAGCCCGATGAATCACAGGATTACAGGGGAAACAGTGCATTGTTGTCTGAAGGCGTCAGTGCCTCTGATCCATGTCTCTCCCCCCGCCCACCTCTGCTCCCCTTTGCCTGCCCTGGTCATAAACCCAGGCGATGCCCCCTCTTACTCTTCTGCCTGTTACTATGTCTGCGTCTGGGTCTTTCTACCTCTCTCATTCTTCTTACCTACCTCTGGTCTTCCTGTCTCTCCCCAGTGTCTGCCCCTTCCCGGAATGACCGAGCATTCCTGATGGATTTGGGCTGCAGCGCCACATTGACATAGACTAGACTAACCTCTGTGGCGAAGGCAAGGCTTTAATTAAAGGCATAAATCAGCAGAAGGCCTCAATCAAGATGAGAAATGCTTGGATATCTGCAAGACCGGCCTTTATTATCGCACACATGATACTTACAGTTTCACCACGCACATATTTGATATGCTGACCTAAATCATGTAGATGTTCTTATCTCTTCCAACATCCAACCAGCAGGCACAAGATCTGCATTTATCTGAAGTTTTGTATCTGACCAGCTGGTTAAATAAGTCCAAGTTTTACTCTCCTTTCAGCTCAGTGTTGGAGTCAACTAACCTCTGAGGGAAATATCTGGCTTCTAAATGCTTCAAACTGTGTCTGTCTGCTGTTTGATGCTGGGCAGGAAGTGTACAGCAGGTTTATATGAGCTTTTTCACTGAAAATTGCTGCCTACTGTTGCTGGGAATGAGGTTGCTGAGAGCAATGTCTGCAAGCTGGAAACTGAAACGATGAAGTAAAAAGGAAACTGCAGAGTTCTGCAGGGTTTAGATGTGACATCTTCCATGTTTCAAAGTCATTTGATCCACTTTAATATAAGAAATGTTGACTGGTGCAGCTTTAAATGAAATATTAATGGGAATTTTAAACAGCTGAGACTCGATTCACATCTCAAAGGCTCTGAAACGATAAAAAAAAAAGATGTATTTTGTGAATTCATCTCATGTATGCAAACTCTCTCTTCCTGCCTGTATGGATGTGTGCAGGACTCAGAGCATAAAGCACCAGCTTGTGAAAGTAGACCGGTAAATGGAAGTGCTCTGTTTCATGAACTGTGACTGAACTTGTTCGAAACGGGTAGAAATGTTAGACAAATATGGTGTCTGAAAACCTCAGAAACGTCGTTCTTCCGCCCCTGCCTCAACAACCCTCCTCCACCCACAGCCCTTCATCCTCTGCCAGTCCACGACCTGACATTTTCCAAAGCTGCCAGTACAGGGGCCTGCATGTAAGAGAAAGAGAGAGAGACACAGAAACAGAAAGAGAGAGGGGCCCCATGAACTAGATTTACAGTATGTTGGAGTTTTTTTTTCCTCTCTCTGAGCTTTTCCACTTTGCACGGTTTGGAAAGGTCATCAGTGGGCGACCTCACTTTCACATTCTTCGTCTTTTTTGGTAATTTAGTTGCTTTTCTCTTTTCTGGGCAGACCAACAATGTAAGCCCTTTTAGTCACCTAATGAAAAGATTCATAGTTGCCGGTTAAAGTTGTAATTAAACAAATTGATGAGGAAATTAGAGGCAAAAACATGTGGATCTTAAAATTTACTCAGCCCGCGATCAATAAAATAAAATCTGAAACTTATTGTCACAAATACTTAAAATTAAAATGTTCTTTACATTGGTTAGGCAAGATTTTTTCAGCTTACACAATACTAGTAAAATAAACCTAACAGTCGTTCTGAATGGTTCAGTGTTTTGCAATGTGTGAGCCAGTCAGTGAAAGAGAACACCAGCAGTGACAGGTCTGACTGTGCTAAAGACAGCAGACACATAACTAGAGGAATTCACCTTCTATTTATGTGATTATGGTTAATTAGTCTACTGTAGTGGTATATAGGCCCTCCCCAGAAACTCCTCACCATACAGTGACATGAATAACCCTCTGTTATCCCCCCCGCCATCCCATCCTTTCCCACACGCCCAGCCGGCTGACAAAGTCATTCTATGTTTGATTTGATAAGTGGCACACCTGAGTGACAGGATGCCTTTGTGAGACAGGGGGGAAAATTCCCCGTTCTTTTGCAGAGGAAAATTATGACTGAGGGGTTATTTTGAAGTTTACACTGAGAAGACAGAATGTGTGTATGTGTGTGTGTCGGGGGGGATAGTGAGTTGAATTGAGATAACAACCCTGCCTATTGTCTCGCTGTCAATTATGAAACAAAGGTGTGTCTTTGCCAGAGATGGGGATGAGCATGGTCCTGCCCAAGGATGCTAATGGAGCTAAATGACATGTAATGGACCTGAACTTTGGATGTTTGGGCTTTGACTTGAAACAAGGAGAGTTACACAGAAAGTTACACAATGATTAACGACAGAATTCACTCTCGTTGTTGGACTTTTGTTCTGTGACAGCTGACCATTCCTGCAAACCTCTCCCTTACACCGTGATTGTCCAAAGATAGCTTAACAATTCTAACACCACATGGCCTTGCTTGGCATTGTGTTATTATGTGGTTATTATTATTGTATAGTGTTATTGTTTTTTATTATTGTTATTATGTTATAATGTGGTACTAGTAACAGCCCTACTAAATATTCAAGTAGGCTACTACTATGCAACTGGTGTTTCCTATTCACATGTTCTACCTTAAAAGGGTCATGAAGTTGATTTTTCCAACTGAAATGTGTTGTGGCATCTGTCTTTTAGCATGATGGGACAGATGTAGTCATTGTGTTCACATTTAAAATTAATTTACATGGTTCCTTTTTTTAAAATTCAGCCAAGCCTAAAAAGTAAAAGTCAGCCAGAGTTGTTCACCAGTTACAGAGTTAGCATTACTTCGGTTCATAACAAACCTCCAAACTTTTTTGGCCACATGCGTCATTTCATTTCAAAGTTGACAGAACTGTTTTAAGGTCAAAGGAAAGAAATGGTAGTAGTTTATTTCCATGTGGAAATCCTATTGTCAAAGAAACTGCTGAGAAAATTATTTGAGATGCACTCATTTTTGGATGACCAACATAAACAGTACTTAACATAGCCTAATGAATTGCAGCACGGACTTAAATCCTTGATAACTAGAGTTTTTCTGTGTTGTGAAATTCAACAAAATGTGCATATATAACAAAAAGCTGATATTTTCCATTCATAAATTTCTGACCAGTCATATTATATATTATATGTCTTGTGCTCCAACTAGGCCAGTATTTTGTCTGGTAACATTTCCAGAGCAAAATGGTTTCTCACAGTAAATAAAAGTGGATCATGTCAAGTCCACTTAGACACCAAATACCATTCAACCATTAGACTGCTCCCAAGTATGAGGCTCGGAGCTTAGCACTGTAGCTTTCTAATGTTATTGGAAGAATCTTTATTGCTCAAAGAAAAAAAAATCTTAAAGGTAATATGATCTTCCACACAACTCTAAGACTCTCTGCAGGACCCATTTTGAAAGAAAAATAACAAGAAAAAATCAATTTCCTTGTCACATTGCTTGACCCAAATCAGTCTGAAATAAGTTACATGATCCACAAGGCCCTCCAGTTTTCCTTCTTTATACAGAGATAGCTGTATGGGGGTAGCAGAGAGAGAGAGAGAGAGAGAGAGAGAGAGAGAGAGAGTCGAGTGAATACTTTGTCTTTGAAAAAGCCCATTTGGAAAAGGAAATGTTTGTCAATTCAAAACCTAATTTCCTGTGACAGGAAAGGCTGCAACTAATGGAAATATGGAAATTCTTGGTATTTTATCTCATGACTGTATTTACTGTATGGCTAAATAATGCATGTAGAATCTAAACACTAATAACATTATTCATCAAGGACAGTTAAATAAGTTTTAAGCTAAACATAGTACATCACTGTCATGTTTCATAGTCCTGACACAGAAATACAGACACTGAAGTGGTAAAAACTCTATATTGCAAATAGTAAAGGTTGAGCAAACCAGAGAGAACAACAGAGCAGGGGAGTTCACTGGGAAGCAAGTTTAATGTAGTCAGGCTTTCTTAGTGTGAACTTGCTGGACAAAACTTAAATCCACAGTCAGAGATCACAGGTACCATGACAGTGACAACCAACTCGCTTTGCTAACCCCTTCTTTTTGAGGCTGTGGGTGCTCCTGTTAAAGAGGGCATTTGGTGCATCATGTGACCCTTTTAAACGGATCGATCATGCTGCCTACTGCCGCCTGTAAAGAATATGAAAGACTACTATAGCTTTTTATGCAGATAATGCAAGAGATGAATGCTTGTAGAAAATTACCAGTTGTTTCAATTTCTACATAAATATATGTATCATAATATATGTAAATAATTTATCGCTATAAAGGATATGTGGGAATCACTTCACTTTTTAGGGAATACAAAATGATTTTTACATTATGGGTTAAAGGCATAACTATGTTTCATATATAAATAAATTTATAGTGATTGATAATGTTGGGATTTTTCATTGTATGTTTTGTGATGTTTTGAGACATTGCAAAAACATTCAGTGGTTCAGTAAATAAAAAAGTATTCTCGCTCAGATTTTCTTGGACTTGGGTCTTCTTCATGAAAAAAAAAAAACTCACACTGATGTTTCTGGTGTTGTTTATCCTCCCATGAGATATTTTTCCCTGTTCCATTGCTCTTTCTTCAAGTTAGTAATGCTTTAACAAGGATTTACATTCCCCTCTGACCACAGGAGTAAACATTTATTCATTGTTCTGTTTTCTGTTGAGTTAATTATTTCGTCACCCACATGCACAATGAGTCAGATGATACCACACCTTCCTCCTGTCTTCCTCTGTGATCTCGCTCCCTCTCTCACTTGGAGCTTGAAGTAGATTTATAATGACAAAGGGTTAACAAAGCGCTCCGCTTCACTCTGCCACTCTGTTTTATGCACTAACTAAAGACGTAATGAAGGAAAATCACGCAAAACCAGAGGTGGTGATGACGGAGGAGAGGAGGGGAGGAGGAGCCACAAGGGGATGAGGAGACAGATTTACTGATCCAGCTGAGGGGAAATGGGACTGCAATTTGTTTCTGTTAAATGTGAAATAAAATAGTTCCTTCTTTTGCTCGGCCCCATGGAGGGTTTTTGTGAGCGGATATGTGGGATTGAGTGTTGTGTTGTTTGTTTGTGTGAATGGGAGGGTGTGGCATGTGAGGAGACCACAAGGAAGCAGAGGTCCAGTGAAGTTTTTTGGGGGTGGCAGTGAAGGGTTGTGGAATCAGGGGAGGGTTAGTAGCCGAAGCAGTGCGTCATCAGCGTTTTACTGGACCCTCTCCACCACTGCCGTTAAGAACAAAGGCAACAACCAAACGCACTGATGAATCACAAATGTCCAGGCAGAGCTCCAAAAAGTCTTCCCGGCCACAGCGGCAGAGACTCAGAAACACACACACACCAGCGATGACCGCAGCCGCTGATGACTGCAGCCGCTCCGAGGGAGGAGAGAGAGTTCCTCTGTGTAGGGAAATGAGGATTTGTGGGAGGCTCTTGTGCTCATCCGCATGCCTGATGAGCATGTGTGGGATGGACAGGGAGGAAGCACGGATGCACAGGCGGATGGATAAAACTCCAGAGCTCAAGAGAGCTGCAGTGTTTCAATGCCAGTTACTTTCAATGCACTGACTCATTCATCTTCGTAGGCCCAGGCCTCCACACTCACCGCAGGAACCATGGAAAACAAAGACTTGCCTTTTTTATGATGGAAAGTTCAGTTTAATGTGGATAGCACTTTTCTATTTCAGCTATTGTTTAGAGTGAACAGAGCGGTCATTTCAGCACTGCAGCCAGACATTTTGAAGTATACATAGTTTATATAAATGTGTGCTGTGTTCACATGGGTGCAGTTTCAGCATTTTGTGATTTTTGGAGATGGAAAACATCAGTTCCATCAAAAAGTCTTTCGGTTCTCTCAAGTGCACTCAAAGAAATAAGTCCATGGGAAAAGAATAGCGTTTGTGACGCACTGCACAGAGGAAGTCTCATGACAAAACCCACATGTGCATTGAAAGCACATCTGCAGTTTTTCATACATGAAAAAATTCCCCATTTCCATCATGAAAATAACATTTTCCCATAGAGAATATTTTGCATTAAAATAAAAGGTGTCAACAGATTTGTTATCATCCAGATGTTTAATCTACAAAATGCATCCTTGAGGTCAAATGTGTTTAAAGCATTTCCTTCCTCATTAGAATCAAATGAAGGTTAATTGAATTTTTTTGCAAAGCAATAAACATTGCATTGGAAAATGAGAATAAAAAGATAGAGAACTAGCAGATTAGTAGTAAAGTACTGCAAGTCAAGTAGAATGAAAAGAAAACTGACAATAAAATGCATAAAACAAATTATGCCCAAATCATATTTTTGTGATTATGAAACATACTTTGCATTGTTATCCATAGCACCAGAGTAAAAACCTTTAACTCTCATCCCTGGCACAAAGCCTTTAGCTGTGAAACATATATGTTTTAAATATAAACAGGTATTCTATTAGCTGCAGTAATTAAATATAAGCTCACATACAGAAATAAACAGAGAGCTCACATTTTTTCTCTGATGTATGAACTGCTGCAAATTATACCAGAAGAACAAATGTGTCATGAGCTATTACTCAGGTCCACAAACTATGTAACAGTATACTTGTGCATGCGGAAGTGTTTGTAATTGTTTATTTTTCACAACCTTATAAGGGCCTATTACTGCTCATATGCTAGACATTATCCCGTCCCTTTACCCTTATAAACACAGCTTCCACTGGAAAGGCGAGCCTAGGAATGACAAGACAGGCAATTTACTCATTTTACAAATTGGTTTGGGCTGCTGTGATCTTGCAGCTACTGTGTCCAATTAATACTGTGTTCTGCTGAGGCCGACAAGGTCTGAACTAATGGCCCTAAGGTATGCCCTGGCTCTGCATCTTCATTTCCCGACACAAAGTTGTGCACACACAGACATAGGCACGCAGACATGCACTACATGCAACCTCGCCACCGTGACCCGGCAGTTTGGCACCACTGTCTGCCACCACTCCCGGTGGGGAGGAGGAGGGGGAGCAAAATCAACGCAGCATAAGCACAGCATAAGTGGAGTCTAACACAGTGCCCTCTTGCTCTCTCTTTTATTCTTTCTCTGTTTCTTTCTGACTCAAGCGCATTCTCTCATTCCCTGATCTTCCCATTTGTCCTTGTGGAATTGGGGGGGTTGACTGAATCTGCCTTGTCTGCTCAGTAACTCTGTGCTACTTATAGAGTCCTATAGTGATGGGGAAGTTTGTGGTGGTAAACACTGGCCATTACTCGTCTCGCTCCAGTCTCAGAGACGTCAGTATGGCTTGGAAAGCCTCTCCGAAATGCAGGGAATTATAGGCCTCTGTGTCACTCACTCGACCCGGCCGGAGACTTGGACCATTGTCTCTCCTTTTTTAATGGTACTGGTTTGAGTGTGTGTGTGTTTTTGTGGTGAATGACTGAGTTCAATTCATATAAATTTTCTTGTGTGTGTGTGTGTGTGTGTCTAAGCTGCTGCATGTGTTTGATCCCATGCGTGTTTGCTGTGTGAGGGAGCAGCTACTAAAAAGCTTCTGTTTTATGTTTAAGTTTCCATTGCCTATTTCCTAATCTTGTAAAAAGAGGTTTATTCACAAAAAGGGCATCGTAAAAGCACATCTTATTTTCCCTCACAAACACTTAAAGGGGCAAATTTGCCCTGAAAACACAAACAGCTTCTGTTAAATCGATAGATGTTCATCCAAGCAGAAACATGGAGCTGGCTGGCATCTGTGTGTACTTGAATTAGCTGTCCCACCAGGTGTGAAGGACAACCGAAGTCTTGAGATTTACTAAAGAGATTGTGCCGCTGACAGACATGGCTCACCATCTGTGTATGACTTGCTGCCTTGCTTTCCAAATTGTGTGTTTGCTGCCTGTGTACAAGCCAAAACAAACACAACGCTCCGATAGCGTCTTTGTGATTGCAAAGGCAAAGAAGTCCAGAGCTTGTGGCTAAAGACTATTCCATGAAACAAAAACTTCATGTGTTATTAAATGCACCCCAGTGCTTTCTCCTTTTGGCCATCTCTAAGAGGAATAAATGGGGAGGTAGATTTTAAACAGCCAGCATTCATTGTTTCTTCTGGGTTGAACAAACAGGAGATAAGGTCCCAGAACAACAAATGGGTCTGTACATGTTTAATTCCACCAAATTTCTCAGGGGCAGTTTCAGACTTGAGTTGTACAGTATGCTCGTCTGCTCTGTGCAACAGTGTCAGGGAAGTGGCTCAGGGGAGCAAAATGCAGATGTTTTATTATAAAAGAACTTTACTGTTGGCTATTTGGATACAATAAACTGAAAATTCAGAGAATTATTTAAAGAGTGCTTGATGCTGGAGGACCTAGGTAAAGTGACATGCACTGCAGGGACATCAAGGATTTATACCACAAGAGATAATTAGACTTCCAAGATGTAAGTCTAAAAGCCTCAGTTTTTAATGTGGCTATTTCTTTGTGGCAATATGATTTAATAAAAAAATGTTTTAACTTTTTAGCAACAGAACATAATAACAAGACCAATAGTTTACATCTTTGCTAGCAGCTCTGTGAGGCTATAGCCAGGCACAGTAGTGCTTAAGCTAAATGCTAACATACAGATGCTAGGCAGCTATAATGTTTACCAACCCGTGTTCACCACTGAATGTTTAGCATGTTCAGCTAAAGCTGAATGTTATTAAATTTAATGACATTTGCTCAAAAGCCTAAGTATTGAACAAAGTGAAATTTTGATCTGATGAAGCTATTACAAGGAAAGTCAGAGGATTATCAGAGTGATTACAATTAATCCCAAGGGGGACACAAATATCTGAACCAAGTTTTAAGCTAATCCATCTGATTTACTTAAAGCCGAAATGTCAGCCTGGTGGTGTCAGTTAAAATAATTAATTTTTTTCCCAGGGCTCACTGGTAGGTTAAGAGTTTAATTATTATTCGGCTTAGACCAACATTTTGCTATAAAAACTCTCCTTAAACATAACCCTGTGATTTAACAAAACCATGATCATGACTAGAGAACCGAGGACCTGGTGGATATCAAAATCAGAATGCTAATTATTTGCTTTAATGCATGCTAAAGGCCTGATTAAACAGAAAACTACAGGGTGGAGAAAATTTGTGGTCCCTACATCAGCAGTGTTAGGATTTTCCTAAAACTTCAGACCACATTTTACACAAACCACATGGTTTTCTGTTGCAAAAAGGATGTTACTAATGGTTGGCCCTAATGACAAGAACACCAAGGCCATGTTTACTGCAAAAATGTTGTTGGATTGCTAAATGTAAGGAGCTGCCTGTGCAGCAGTGTTGCTACAATGACAAGATGAACTACAATACAGGAGGCTAAATTTGGCCATTTGCTAAATGAGTTTGAAGGCTTATCGGACAAAATTGTAACGATATTTGCAACGCATGCAAAAAAATGTCCTTACCTTCAAAATAAAAGTTCCTATATCTTTGTTACTTTTGATATGTTCATTCTTGTCAAAAGGCAGCAATTGAAGGTGCTTTGATTTGATAACTAAATAATAACATTTTGGGATGAACATCTATTTTGAAAACCTTCTACACCTTCTACACTGAGCAGTGATCAGCCATAATAATTGACACGAGAAGACTAACACAAACTGCAGCAATAAACAACGTCAATTAAAGCAATTAATTCATTTTATACTTGATTTCAAATTATATACAGAAATAAATAAAGAAATACTGAAATAAACTGGAATCTTCTGTGTTATAATATCCTTTCACATAACAAATGCTCTGGCTATCATGATATTTTGTTTCATGAGAGAAGCTGTGTGAGACAGGAAGTGTGCATCTCTTTTGGGTGATGCTAAACACTATTAAAAGCCTGTGCAGTTGTCAGGCTGTGGATTACTCTCCTGCTGATAGACTGCAGCGTATTCCTCAGCCAGGACAGACCAGGGCTTGTGTTGGGTAATGTTAAACATTAGCAATATCCTGAGTCAACAGTCCCCCACTTTGTTTGCTTGGATATCGCATTTCCCTGGCAACTGGATATATTGTCAAGGGTACGCTGGATCCCAGTGGAAGGTAAAAGCAGCACACTTCCTTGCTAATTGGTTAACCAAGAGAGACCACCACTGGAGCCTGAAAGTTAATTTGACACGTAAGTAAATAGAGTTACAGGGTAGGTAAGAAGGCCAGGCTGTCACTGTTTGCACAATGTGGTGGGAGGTGGTGCATGACAGAGGAGAGTGGTGGGCATCAACTTAAGCTGCTCCTCCGATGCTAGAATTTCCCCTTTTGTCTTTACAGGTTAAAGAATCAAAGCACAACATTTGGTTGTTCCAAGCTTGAGGCTTAAACACAACGTGAGCAGCTGTGCATTGACTCACTTGGAGCAATATTATACCAACAGAAAACAGGAGCCAAGACCTTCACTGGACAGGAATGCAGAGTGTAATGCTGTAGTTGAGTTTCCATGGTCGGGGATATTTTCATTAGCATAGGGGTTTAAGGAAGTTAGGGAGTTGAAGAAAATGGGATTTGGTTTACAAGTTTCGTTGTTTATTCAACATTTTTCTTGCATAATTACCTTGGTGAACCATTGAAGGCACTAGTTTGTGATGTGATACATTATGTGTGAACATTTTTGGAAAGTGTGTCCCAAACTCATTACCGTTAATCAGAGGCAATTATTCAAAGTGTGCAGGCTAATCCAAGAAAAGCATCATGAACCATTTACTTTTGGATTGAATGTTCTTTGATTCTAAATTTAAATTCGGAGCCAGTTATGCTCAGATTTCTTCTTTAATGGAAGTTAAACATTCAAGTTATATTTCACTGCACACTAATACATTCACACCACTGTAACTCTAACTGTTCTGCTTTTAAAGTCATACTGTGTTCTTTAGAAAACTATAAATTTATAATCATCCATCAGATTCTAATGCTATCTTACAGTGTTTACACTGTCATAACATTCATCAGTATCCATTTGAACAGCTGAACACTTTTTCTTTCAGTTTTCTTGGTCAATGAAAAATTTTCTTGGACAAACCCTCTCATACTGTATTAGCAGAATCACAAGCAACGTAATGTAATAAAGATAAAATGACCCCAGTTTGTTAAAAATATATGTATATGAGTGGTTACACACGAAACAGTTTTTTTCTATAGCATTATCAGAAACATTCAGTATATCTGCTTTGAGAATAATTCTGAAACTCTCCAGAAACAGAAGCTATTAAAAATTGCTGTAAAAAAGTCACAGAAAATATTAATTAAAAAGAGAAGCATATGACCCACATTTGAATATCTAATTAAATGTAACTGTGAAACAAATGCACTGATCCTAAAAAAGAAATGCTTACAGAAGTTATAGATTATGTTAAAGTTTTAGAAGAAGAATTCTCTGAATACTAAATTAAGCTGCAACAGCTGGTTGTTTGCCAGAAAAGCTGACTTTAAATGAATAAATTGACTGCAATGATGTGAAAAATTTTGGTTGGCAGTTTTTAAATGGGGGCAGCTCATGGTTCTTATCCCACATGGTTTCAGTCAGATGATTGTATGACTAAATTGTCTGTATCCATCCAGCCATCCAGCCTTTTTTTCCTTGCTTGTGCTCAAAGTAGAATTGCAAAAAGTACAGGCACCATCCTCCTTTTTGGTCAGTGGTTTTGAGAAGTCACCCATCTTGTTTGAAGACAACTTAACTGTCATTGTCAATAGAGGCAAAACAACTGGAATTTCATTGGGATTAGTCAATGAAACTGTACTGTGTTGTGTATGACCCAAGAAAGAAATGATGATGTAATGTTCATTTAAAATGCTGGAATCTGAATCTGATGGTATATGATGCCATATATGAGGCCTTCTGTGGCTTGTAAGTTCCCCTAAAGCTCTCCTGTCTTAACCGTACTGCCGTTTTTTATTCTGTTTCTATTCTATTCATTGAAAAAACCTTTGTGTGCAAGGTAATATTGTAATGAGAAACCTCTGTCAATAAAATGTTATGAAATAAAAGTTCCATGTGGGTCCATGCAGCCTTCCCTCCTCTGTTGTCAAACCAAAGATAATCTGTGTGATCAGCCGCTTGTCGAAGTCTCTTGGCAGTTTGTTTTGGCAGCTGGCTCATGTCAAGACAAATCTTATATCACGATATCATTTAGACCACAAAAAAAAATCCTGTGATATTAGCAGCAATAAGAAAAACAGCTGTGCTGCACTTAACAATTAATTCTAATACCATATTTATGTTGCAATTATTTCATTCTTGGCAATTTTGTACTTTCAATATTTTTTTTTATCCCATTTGCAACCAGTGATGTCAAAAATGTCTTAATCGAAAATCTAAAACCCAGAAACAGCAGTTTCAGTTCAGAGTCCAGGATTCAGAGTGGGAAAATTCTGTATGTAATAAGGATAAATACCTTTACCTCATATACTGTATTTGTGTGCTTTAGACTGTCCTAAGTGCACTCATTCTGTCTCCATTCTGCAGATTGCATCTAAAAGGCAGTTTAGCTACACCAAACAAACTGCGTGACTGAGTCCACTCGGCGCTGACACGGCATTCGAGTGATGGAAAAGACAAGTAAGTGGACAGGCGCCATAAATAACGAACAGCGGTGGCCTCAATCAGAAGCTGTTCATTTTTAACCACTGCACTGCGTTTATTTCATTTCCTGCCTCACTTTGTCTTCACTGTGGGAATAATGGACTGGGTAATAAGACAGGACCGGGATAATGGGAGACTTTGGCCCCTGCCTCTGTAATGAGACTGTGGGTTCTAGGATTGAGAAGATGGAGAGAGGAATGCCAAATTCTGGAAGAACCACAGTCATGAGGATATAGAGAGCTGTTGAATGCTGGTGTTAGCTTGTTATAGTTACTGAGATGGAGAAAATGAGGATTGATAGCATTCTCAAGTTACCGTGCTGTGTAGGATTTGAGACTGAAATTATGTAAATATCTCTTTCACATTTCACACTGAAGTTTGTGTGTGCAGGATTTAGAGGGAAAACCCAGAATGAAAAGAAAATCCGTACGTTAACCCGTCATGTAAGTTCGACCTTTTGTAAGAATGTCTGTCATGTGTTTAAGCACATGAGCAACTCCCCCTAATAGATGCAAAGCACACACACACACACACACACACACACACGGCCCCACTCAACTATTTCCAAGCCAGACTACTTCATCTTCATGAATACAATGAATGAACTCAGCAATGCACGTAATCATTTTTTATGAATGGACATTGAGAATTGTAAGACTGTGAAATTGATTTTTCATTTAATTAAATCAAATAGCTGTCTGCTGTGAGAGCTTTATTAGAGCGTCATTCTCCAAGCTCACTGCAAAAAAACTTCACGACACAATGACTCTTTGTCCAGCAAAACAAGGCAGAGAAACAGGAGGTTTTCCGTACCTTTAAGTCACTTTCCTCTCTAATAAATCTATTTTCTTCCTAGTGGGGACCTGTGGCCTCACAGTGCTGTATCCCATTTCACTGCCTAAGTTATTGTATAAACAGACTTTTTTAAGGTAAAGAATACATCCATGCATTTCTTCAGAGTCATCCATTTTCATTACAAAACCACCGTGTTTGGATGTACAAGTTATAAATGTAAAGGTTTTGAAAACTACCCCTGTGCAATTACAGTGGTATGGTCTGTTTTCCTTACAGAAATACATATGAGATGTGACCTTGAGTTTCCTGAATCCCTATGCTCTGTGCATATGTGTGTGTGTGTGCGCGTGCGCACATGTGTGTGTACGTGTGTGTGTGTGTGTGAAAATGTGGCCCCAAATTGTCTATGTATGGGTCTAATTAATGCAAGTAAAGGGGAAATGCAAAGGCTGTGCCATGGCAAGTGTGTCACACTGTTCCCCACCCATCCACCGCTGGCCTTACAAAGCACGGAACATCCAAAATGGTAACTTAAGTAAGTGTAGCATGTCTTAAAGCCAAAGGCAGGACTTTTCCACCAGCCCCTACATTCTTATATTGGCTACAAATGTCTGGACTATAAAGCAGTAATCAAGTCCAAAATCAACGAGGCAAGTCCCATGTCAAGATTAGCAATGCCAATGTTATGTTAACAAGTCCAAGGTCAAGTCTTCAAAGTCCAAAGGCAAGACTGACATGTCCAGGTCAAGTCCCAAGTCAAGTAATACAAGTCCGTGTCAATTCAAGTCAAGATCAGGAGGTCCAAAGTCAAGTCAAAGTTGAGCCCAACAAGTTTTGAGGTAGCCTAGGCTCAGACCAGAGACCCCGCCCACTCCCCTGAGTGGACTTGACTCTCTTTGTCTGACATTGCGCTATGAAACTATTATTTTCCTTAGCTGAAAAAGTCATTATCCAATGAGAGCTCATGGTGGGTTGCCATAGGCGGGACATACGCAACAGTCAAGCTCTGTGGCAGAACTGAAGAGGAGTAAGCACAATAATAACAGCAAACGCTACAGGTAAGATAGACGCTGTTAGCATGACTCCCTTGATTAACAAGTGTGTTTTGCACAAACACCAAGAGTTCTTAAAATAGCTGGATGTTGTGATGATTATTTTTAGCCAGTTGCTCTGCTCAAAAAACCACGGGTAACAACCATAACAGTGTCGACTGAAAATGACACCAGATTTGGGCAGGCAAGTTAATTTTTGATTATTGGTTAGTAAAAATTTCAAATCCTCTCCATCCAGAATCACTAAAAGTGGAGGCAATGCCAGACCAAGAGAATCAAGTCCACTCAGGGGAGTGGGTGGAGTCTCTGGTCTGGGCCCAGGCTGGGCCCGGGCTCTTGGATCAAGTCCAAGACAAGCCCCAAGTCAAGACCAACAAGTCTCAAACAAGTCTTATGTTAAGCTGCAAGAGTAACAATTCCTAAGCAAAGTACTAAGTCAAGACCAACAGGTCCAAAGTTAGGTTGCAACACAGCTTCTGTGGTCAAACCTCCATGTAAAATCAACAAGTTCAAAGTTGAGAACATCCCAAAGTTTGTCCCAAATGAAGAGGAACAAGTACCAAGTCAAGCTAAAGTACTAAATCAGGCCATTGTGTGCTCTTCAACAACTTGAATACTATTTTATTTTAAAGGAACAAGGTATTTTATAAATATGACTAGGTTTTGGGTTCAGTATCATTCTAGCAACTCTTATTTTAAATCTCTAAATAAACTTTTTTTTTCTGCTTTTGTCATGATCTTAAAAAGTTTAACCCAAAACCTCAACTGATAACTGAAATTGGTGAAAAACACAAAGTATCACAGCCCAGTTTGTACTAGAAAAATTGTAATATTAAGCTTTAGATAGATTTGATACCCAGATGAAATCATGAGCTATCGGTTTCACAGCTGATTTGCGGATCAGATTCATGACTCGCGTCTGACTCCTGTCGGTGTATCCTGTTCGCTCCCTGCAGACAGCGAGCTCACAAACAAATGCTTCATGTCCAGCGAGGCCTCCCACTATGTTCACATAACCTAATCAGTAGCTTAAATAGTCTGCCAAGTAGCCAGCACAACTGAAATACCAACACATGTTTTAATCCTGTGAGAATTCAAGCGACTTTGACTAATCCTTTTGTGTTTGTGGGGAGAAGCCGAGCCCGGCCGTAGCGTGACAGCACCTCGGGAGATTTTACAGATAGCTCTAGATTTGTCTTCCTCCTTTTTTTCTGTTGAGCTTTTGAACATGCCATCACATTCCACAGCAGGATTAGACACATTTGTTCTAGTTTGTATTTTCATCTACATTCACAGACATCTTACTGTGGGATCTCATTGATAAAAATGTTTCTGTCTGTCACCACGAGGTTTGTGTCGCCTTCGTGCTTCTGATCCCCTGAGGATCCAAGAAAGAGTGTGGAATGGAGGGAAAGAAGGTCTTCATGGGGTTGGTAGGATGAGGAGGGCAGGGAAAGAGAGGAAAAAATGATAAAGGCTGTATGTTTTGACAAATGTTGTGTGCTGGTGTGTGTCGCACCAGATGCAATCAGGGAACTTGAGTCTCTGCCAAGTTACTACATCACATAGATAGTAAATCAGTGCTGTATGAGACTCACAAGATTATAACAGCAAACATCCTATAAATTCCTTCACAGCATGACACCATGTGTGTTACAAGGAGAAAAAAAAAAAATGAAATGAGTCCCAACTTTGTACATTTTCTGCTGCAGAGTTTCATTTTTGTATTAATCTGACAGCTCATTACACCAAACCCTCTCTTCCTCTACTTGTAATCTTCAAATCACAAATCTGAGGGGGAATCTGGAAAAATGGAAAGCTCAGACTGATCATTTGCATAACTCAAGCAGGACTTTTGGTGAAAGAGAAGAAGTAAAAAGAAAAAGCCGTATGGGAAAAATATCAAAAAGTCTGAAGCTGTGTGAGGAGAGGGTGGCTGGAGGTGGTTTCCAGGGAAATGAGGCCATATCTGATCCTCTCTGCTGACAAACATGCTGCCAGGTTGAGGCCTGTTCTTAGGCAAGACCCACAGAAGCCACATCTCTCTCCCTCTCTCTCCGTTGTTATTTGAGGGTTTTCTTGGCAGTGTTCAGGCACAGGATGCAGGCCATTTGCTGCAGGAAAGTATAACCGCATTGTCTGAGCTCGGACGACTTAATTGCCCCACAACAAACAAAGTGTAAACCGAGGCTGATTATAATTTGAGCCCTGGGCCTCAGTCTGCTGATTGTAGAGGGGGCCTCCAGCAACTATTTCATTAAGTCCCCAGGGCCAGCAGACTAAAGGATAGGAGCTCTTATAGATATATATTTACCCACATTTCTTGTGGTTCGTGGTCAAGCGAGCTCAGACCGAAAATGAAGGACTCTTCATTCCTTGAAGCCTTGCAGTAAATAAGCATGTAACACAAGAGCAGCACAGATTGCATAAACCAGCCGCAGTGTGCTGTGCGACGCTGTGAGTCTGATCGCAGAGGTGACACAGTGAAAGGGATCAGCCCATGGCCCAGTTTCTTCCCCGTGTATGTCAGCTTTAACTTCATCTCTCTGGCTTCACTGCTTCTTCATGTCCTCTGTGATTAATGAACAACATCTCAAACGTTGAGGAAACACTTCACACGTCCTTTCTTTGTTTTTTTCCAACAAGGCTTTGCTTTTACAGTGTCCTAATGTGTTTGCACAGTGTCCCAAAAAAGCAAACACCTCCCCCCGTCATGGCTCCTGTTTTTAGCTGATCGAGATCCCCATCTGAGTCTTGGACTGTGGAGCAGAAAGCGAAAATAAACTGGATGTACAAAGGTTTATACATGTGAGATCTGCTTGCAGATGACAGTAGGAGAAAAATCAACTCATCAGTGGATTTTACTGAACTTTCATTTGCTAATATTATATTCAGTATTGTTTTTCAAGTTAAAATGGTTAAATTCCTTAAATTGCAGCACTGTAAATATTTTTTCAAGTTTTTTATCGGAAAAAGGGCCTTTTTGCTGAAATGTTGCTGACTTAAAATATTTACTTTGTTTCCAGAGTCAGCAAAAGCCTCTGGAATTTAGTAATTGCAGTAACATTGTGCTGACCATGTCACTGTAAATTAAACAGTTTTTAGCTTCAGTAACAGTTTCGTGTTACTGGTTGACATCAGTTGAAATCAGCATCAGCCTCTGATGAAGGCAACACCAACCATGTGATGAATTCTCTGCTCAGTAACCAGCAGCACACTCATCACCTTCTCCAAAGGCAAAAAGGTTGATGAGAAGACTGATACCACTTTCATGTTTGTATGGTAAATATGAAGCATGAGCCACGGCTGGAAAACTTAGCAAAGAGAGAGCACCTTTAAAGCCAAGTAATTAACATATTATATGTAATTCCTTTAATCCTCACAAAAATCCATCAATGGTCTAATGCAGGTGCAGTGACTTAATGCAGTTCATAGAGATTATTTTAATTAGTGATCTTTAGAAGTGCTGGTGTGTGGATTTTATTATCTTAAAATGTCACCATTCCTTTAAATCTGCTCTGTGGTTTGAGGTACAAGCCCTACATTTATAATGCATTGATAATGATGCAGATTATAGAAACTGCTGATGAAGCATCATACATTGTCCAGTGTGGGTCTTTAAACAGTGAATGGGGAGCATAACTATCAGAGGAGAAGGTTGGACAGGAGTGCAGAGAGACGGAAAGTTTTGATTTTTTTGGCTGTATCTTTTTATTTTCAAGTTTCATAAAGAATTGGGGTAGGATCTGTTGTCCTTAATCAAGCAGCTGTATCTTTTACTCTTGTATCAGTTTTCGAGTACGTCTGTTTTGTACACTATTAGATAAAAAGAAATGTCTAAGTGATATTTTGTTTATATTCCTGATATAATATTGCATTTTAGTGTGGTAGCAGGGTCTGCACTCTTAACCCATGAAGGACATGTACCAGCCAGTGAGGTCCACCTGTGCTGGGGAGGGATGATGTTTGTAGATCAGGTCACACAAACTGTCACATTTGGATGAAATGCAGAAAGAGAATTTTAAGTGGGGTGGCGGTGAGAGTGAGAGAACCGAAAACAAAACGGCAGAACAGAAAACACAGCAGCTCAAAGTCTCTGGCTCTCTAACCACCCCCCCCGCCTCCTCACCGCCCCCCAGCCCCACTCCCTCTCATTCTCTCAGGGGGTTATTATTGTTAATCATCTTATTGCTGAAGCCAGAGTGAATCCCAGGTTCCAGGCCAGATGAAAGGTCAGCCGCCAAGCTCTGCAGACACCGTGCCGTCAACAGATCAAAGCCGATGCTCTCTGATGATCCTACGCCATGTTGCTTTGATACTGTAGCACACAAAGAAGCACAGACCTTGGCTGGATGACAAAGTTTGATCGCACTTTTCAACTGATATCTTTACCCTTTCCTTTCAAAGTCATGCAGTGTGCTGCCTCGATAATACAGCTCTTTTTGAGCCCATGTTTTGCGGTGCGTGGGCGGGTCATCGCAACAACAAGGTTGTCATGAGAGTTGCAGAAATATAAGATTCTAAAGAAACTGGATCGTAATGCTCTCACATGGTTTTTGAGGCCAGAACTGTAATTGCACATCAATTTCAACCTCATATGTTACTGAATGTTTATTTTTTTGATGTTCTGCGATTTTAATAAATACAATGTGATGCCACAACAAAATATGTTTCCCCCATTTTTTCCTCATTTTTAGCCCTGGCAATGCTTCTCTATCCACAAGTCCAATACTTTGGTCCAGATTTAAATATCCCATCATGAACTGGACGGATTGGCTGGAAATTTTGCAAAGGATGAATCCTTCTTATATTTGGTTATAGCATGACCAGCAGGTTTCGACTTTTTGTAAAAAGATTTAACATCAGCTGGATGAATTTGGTAAACACAACACTGACCTCATGATGAACTGCAATAACTTTGGTGATCCCCCTCCCTTTTCCTCTAGTGCTAACATCTGATCTGATTTTGCAGATATATGGTAATAAACTTTGTGTTTTGAGCTGATTAACAAATATTAACCTGCTTACAACCTAAACTAAGGTGGTGAACATGGGTGACATAGCAGCTAATTATCAGGATGTTGGTGTTGTCATTCCAAGAATTTGACAGAAGTCTAAAGCGTTTTTAGCACCTCTATGTTTAAATACAGCCTCAAAGAGCTGCTGGCGTAGCTGTAACTTTGTTTTTGTTTTTCTTCCAGACATTTTACATTTTAGAAACTGTAATTAAATTTTAACATCAAGGCACTAATTTTGAAGTAGAAAACATGAAAAGAAACAAACAATATAAACAATCAAAGCGAAGACATAAGGCCTAATAATAGTTGCCTGTCACACTCAATCTGCCTTTGAGCTATGTTTTCCCTAAAATAATCCACAAAATAAACTACAAATGTTGTCATATGTATAGTTAGCACTGCTAAAGTAATCAATTGATTGATCAATTGGCTTTTTAACTTAAAATCTGTACTGTCAATCTTTTGATTATTCCTGAAGAAAAAATATTACAATTGAAATTCAACATATTTTGGATGATAGTTTATAAGGTTGCAATTTA
>JAPZDY010000013.1:14189966-14210304 GCA_029783645.1 Ctenochaetus hawaiiensis | reverse complement strand
AAAAATAAAAGAGAGGCTTGCATTCTTCAGCTCTAAAATGAAAGTGCTCTAAAAGGGTTTACAAGTCAAAGAGAAACTGATTGTTGCATCTTAAAATAGTGTCAAGACATAACGTGACAAATACCTAAATAAATGAAACCTTATAGTTTTCTATGTTTTTGAACAGTAGCTGTGGTGCATCATTTATGCTAGCTTTAGGATGTGCTGACAGTGATTGACAGTTAAGCATTTATTGCTTTTTCTGGCTAATAACTTATGAAACCATTACATGTTTTACTTACTGTTGATAAGTGAAATGATTGTGCTCTTATTTTACAGTTAAACTAAAAACTTGTGCCTGCTGTATCATGACAGTAGCAGAAGTAAACTTTCACTGAGACAAAAGTACTTATATTAATATGCAAAACAATTATTAATACTAACAGGCACTGCAGCAATTAGAAGTTATATCTGCACTCTAATTATCTAGTGCATAAATCAACTGTCAAATTCTGATGTCCCCAGTCATAACAATCTAACATTTGGTTACTATTAAGCATAGAAGGAGCAGTTTGCTGGCTAGTGTTGGCTAAAGTCACGAGAGTGATATCAATCATCTGTAACTCTCAGCAAAAACAAATCAATGTTTTTCTCTGACTGTCAAACTCTTCTGTAGAAAACAAGCAAATCTTTCTCATATAAGTGAATCTGCAATCCTGTTTAAGGCCCTCTTACTTTCATTGTTAGTACTGGCTGTCAATGTAGCATACATTGTGGCTTTTCCCTGGAAGCAGTACAGTTCAGACCAACTACATAACCTACTTGGAAAAGTCTGGGTAGAAATGATTACTCATGTTTTTGCTTGCATTTCCTAAAATTACTGCTCTCTGTTTCTTTTTACAACACAATCTTTTCAGAGTTAACTTTGATAAGGCATCCTTTGAGTGATGAACCAAAAAGCTTGTAACATCAAGGCAGCGATGTCCTCTCTTCCGAGACGGAAACTCAGCACCCGCCAGCCGGGCACAGCTACACCCCTCTTTTACACCAATCTACCCACACAATGGGCACTTTCTTCGGATGAAAGGACAGGCGGGGCTGGGTGGGCAGTGTTGGGGTGGTGGTGGTCGGGGGGGATAAAGGGTTGCGGCTGGGGGTGAGAACAGCACAAGGGGATGACAGTGCTGCTCTGAGTGTGTGTCATTTTTTGGAGTCAAGCAGGAGGGCACCGCTGAGGGACAGAGCAAAGGCCTGTGCGTCCGACACTTTGAATGTGGATTATGTTACACTGTACACAGCTCCCCTGGAGTTCAGAGGGAGAGGGTCATTTATTTTGTGGATATTATGAATGTCGGGTTTGTTTTTTGGGTCGAGCAAAACACGGATGTTTTCGCTTATTTCTCCACACAGGGGTCGAGCAGTTGGCTTTTATTTTGGTCATATGGAAAACCATAGGATTAATCACTCTGTATTGCAAAGCTCGGTGCGGTAGAAGTATTTACACTAGCTGAAAGCATTTCTAAGAAAAAGTTGAATGTCAAAAACTGCTGGGGTCCCTTGGAAGTAATGATCATAACTTAGAACCCAAAATAAAGCTGGATGTGAACGCAGTATAAGCAGGATGTACATGATCTGGAAATTATCGAAGGTTTAAAAGCTCTCTCTCCGCTGACTAAAGCACCCAGAGGTCAGCAATAATAACTCAGAGCAGACTTTGCCTGATGAGGGAAGAAGATAAAGCCTCACATGGTAAAAGGGAGGTCTAGGCCAACACAACACCAACATTATTGGCCCCTTTTCTCCCACTGTCACTCTCCCTCTGCTAAACAATGTCTGTATTCATTTTTTTTTTAAAGGCAATATCAGTCACATATAAGTGAGGCAAACGCTGAAAGACATTCCATGCAGAGAGGGCATTTTTTCCACGAAAGGCATCGCAGAAAAATCAAAAGCTGGGATTTATTGAGGAGATATGGTCACATTCCATAACGTCTGTGTGTGTTGTTTTAAAGCACAGGCAGAGAGGGAGGCTGAGAGGCGGCTTGTTGGTTTTGCGCTGATGGTGCATATTAAATATTTTTAGAGTGACTACTTAGATTTAGAGGGCAAACGGAGAGGTTTGATCACTTTAGTGCAGCATCTATTTTAATAAACTGAGCAAACAAGACTCGGACAAACCACCCTTTGTGTGGAAACACGGCGGTTGTGAAAAATGTTTAATAATAACTCCTACGATAGACTGAGGAAAGGAAAGTGTGTGAGCATTTTGGGTGTGTGTGCATGCCTGTGTGGGAAAGTTCTGTCCCCAAAACACTCACTGTGTTTTTTACTCTAATCCTTGACATTTGCCTACACTGTGATTTTTTTTTAAGCTTTCTTTAGTATTATAATCCTATTTTCCACCTCAGTGTGACTTCCTCCCTGAACAGTATTCTTAATTAAACTAGGCCTGAGTCTGAGGAATTAGCACATATCACTTTTAATATGCTGCTCTTGGCGTGCCAAAAAAAAAAACTAAAGGCTGCCATTGACCACATCACAAACGCTTTCTCAACAAGTCCTGTCCTGCTCCAAAGAGACTCCAAAGACAGATTGTTATCTACGTTGTCTCTATATGTAAATAACTTGACCTTTGTGTGCTGAAACTGGCTATTAGCTGGCATCCTGAAAGACTTTTTGGTATTTAATCACGGGTTGGAATTTGAGAGGGTCACCGCTCTCCATACATGATGGATGCTTTACAACTAATAAAACAGTGCAAGTTCAACAACCTTCCAGGAGCTGCAGGTCTGTGATAATGGCCTGTGCTACAAATGTGAATTTTGTCTTTCAAACTTCCACTTTCGTAACAACCCATTTTCAAACATGACTCCTTGAAAATACAGCTTACACCTCAAATGTGTCACTTTAAGAGTTAAAGTGTCCAAATGTTCACTGTAACTTTTCTTTTGTTTGTGACCCAGACCTCCCCTCAGGGGCCCCTTTCCCATCTCCTTCTGACACCTAGAGAAAGGCCTTATTAAAGGACTAGGAAGGCTGGGGGAGAAATGGAGGAGACCCCCACCAACTTGCTTGAGAAGGCACTTTTCCCCATTTAAGATTAGCCCAGCTGACTCCATCACTCAGGAGCATGACTTTCAGAGGGAGGTGTGTGTGTGTGTGTGTGTCTATGTGCAGTGGATAAAGAGAGAGATGGAGTGTCAGTTGTACAAGCCCATATTGCAACTGGGACCCCCTCAGGAGGCAGTGGACAGACATGCTCAGCAGGACTGAGGCCCCGAAACTCCCACAGCAGACTGGAGGTGGTGGAGTGGGGAGGAAAAGGGCTCATCGGTCAAAGGTCATCAGGACTTCCAATTTTAAGGGGGGATGGACACAGTGGAAAACTTGGCTTAAGTGTATATAAATTTGAAGTAGATGTTTACAACAAACATATTTTATAATATCTAACAAGCACATCAGTATATCAAGCGAAATTTTAATGACGAGATTAATGTCCTTTTGATGAGGTTATAAAAAATTGCTGCTCTCAGTTAAATGGAGGTAAAGTAAGAACATCACGCAGTCATAAATCCATAAATTCTACAATCTTTCTTTGGCACTTTAACCAAGTACTGAGTACTAAAACATAACCACAGGGGAAAAGTCAAATATATTTTATATTACTTAATGCAATGACAATATGACCATTGTACATCTGCAGATGTGTTCTTTAAAAACTAATGTTTCCCAGTGTTGAAATGAAATGTAACTCAGGTTTTATGTTGCATTACATTGCTCCAGTAGTTTCTCTAATTTAGTAGTCAGGGTGGTTTTTCAGCAAAATCCTGTGGCGTGACATGACGTCAAGGACCTACAATGCTACTGACTGTAAACTCTCACACACTCATGCACACACATTCACAATGCTTATGTTTGCGTGTAATGAGTGACTTAGTGGAGGCAGAGAAAACGCCTTTTGTCTTGTCTTTTTTCGCACGTATTTCATTGCCATGTACAGAGAGTGGGCATATAATTACCATCGTCCATTTGTTCAAACCTAACAGAACACTGAGAAATGCAGTGAACTGCAGGTAAATTGTCAAAACCAAAGCAATAACAAAGTTTATTATAAGTTCCTTGGGTTATAGCTTTTAATTATTGATGTCTGTTATTTTCCTGTACAGTTTTATCTGTTAGGTGTGCGATCTTCCTCCTCTCAAATGCTGCAATATCTTGCACTGTTTCCTGTCCATTGTGTTATTTCATTCTCATTTTCTAAAATAACAGCCACTGTCTTTATAGAGAAGCATCAGTGAGGGAGTCATTGTTTTGTGATCAGTTCAGATATTTCTGCTGTGATGCAGGGCCGTGCAGAGACCTTTGGAAGGGCAGGCACAATGAACAAGGCTTTAAATAGGACTGTGCTCAAAATATCAATGTAGCAATATATTGTAACGTATTCCTTGATGATACGCATATTGATTTGGATGCTTCTGTATCACACAAAACAGATGAGACATTGCAAGCTTAAAAGTTCAAGAATATTTTATTTGTACCTGTTAATAACTCTAGGATTAGAAACAAAAATGTTTAAAGTTGTGCAATCCTTAAGGCTTTTCCTTCTCTGTTATACAGAGTCATAAATAACAGCTGTTGTAGTAAACTTTTAAGGGCATGGTCATTATTCAAAATCAGTGAGACCCTGTATCATATCAGAATACGTATTGTATCATGAGATTGTAAGCAGTACCCAGCTCTACCTGCAAAACACTGTGGGCCAACATAACTTACAAGGAACAGTTGTTGTTGAGTGGGTTACGGGGGAAGTTGCTGCCTTTACTGTTATTATTGTTGCTGTTCCTGCTGGAGGGCCAACTGACCTGAGACTATACATTAAAACAAACATAGGAGATAGTAAGATCAAGAAATTAATCTAATTGATGATTAGGCAATTGATAGTGAGTGACCATCATACCTTTTCTTGAAATCCAATCGGGTCATTTCTCTTTTGCTCTGCACTTTGATGTCAGGAATATTAGTCATTTAACATTGACACTGACATTTTTTGATTACAGACATATTATAGTCTAGTGGTTTTGCTATTGTAAACATTACTCGTTGTTGTAGAGAAAATATTTTGGGGTGTTTAAAATATAAATCTATTCCAATCTTTTTCTGAATTTATTTACTTTTTTCAATGTTTTCCTTTAAAAAGGATTGATCAGTATAATTTGGACAATGAGAACATCCCCATAACCCTCCTTCACCAATGTTGTAATTATTATTTTCTAGGCACACTACAATTTTTATATTCTGTAATGATAATGGTTCAAAGCATGAACAGTCTTTAGTCAACTAACATGAAAAACGCCAGACCCCTCAACGAGTATCATACCTTTTCCCCCAAACAGAAGAATGTAGTGAAGAGATCACGCACCTTTGTTTATATTGCTGTGTGTGGCCTACGTTAGTAACGTTAGCTGTTAGCTGGCAGCTAACGTTACTTCTATAAGCTACGCAACAGGGTTTCATGCTCTCTCCACTTTGTTCTTGAAAAATATGCTCAATAAAAAGCACAACGCTGCAAACCCCACTTACCTGCGATACTGACGTCAAAACAAAACTCCTGAATCACCAGGTGCATTGTCCGTACGTGCGGAGTCAGAGTGCGAGGGCAAGTCCCAGATGAGGACAGGTAAGGTCGTCAGGTCAAAAGGTCATCATTTTAGTCTTTTTATTTACTTCAATATTTTTATTCATTCATTTTATTAATAGTTATATTGGGCGGGCCTCCACAAAAGGGCCCTTAAAGAAAGAAAGAAAGGAAGGAAGACGTGCCTGCTGCAATGTCTCTTTCGCTAATGACAGAATATAGTACCTAGTTAAATAGGTACCCATTCTCAAAGATAGATTTGTGATGTTGAGTCAGTATAGACAGTTCAGGGATCCTCTATAGTTTTTCTTTTGATTTGTTACTGAATTTCTGGCATGTGAAAACTTACAGTGCAGTGTAACACAACTCCATTCTCTTGGTTTGATGCTGTCAGAGAAGGTATAGAATATCTGTATAATGTGTAGCAGCTGAGAACTGAGGGTGGCCCATGTAGGTATCAGCAGCCACCAACACGTGATTCTCCTTAAAAAACACAAAATCAATTCTAATCTGCACATAATTTTAAAAATACACACACACAAACAGCAGCACATATAGACACTCATTCTTCACAGTAACAAACAGTAGTTCCACTGTTTTTACCAGCATAAATCTCATCTTCTCAGCTGTTTTACAGGTCTACCAGTAAGAAGAGCATTAAATTATCAGCTGAAGCACACAGCAACTGGACGTGCTGGGCCACCACGTTTTAGGCCATGTTAACAGGAACGACAGTTAATCAAAAAATACAGCCTGAGAGCCATGAAGATCCAGCAGCTGGATAGGTCATATCAACTAGCCAATCCAGTCTGATGACAAACACCACTGGAGCCACTGACCAGCAACTTAAAACATTTCAAACCTCATTAGAAATTCTTTTGCAGCAGAGCACCAGTGGCTGTTTGTCTCCTGCTCCCCAGCAGTCTTGACAATTCCTCACAAAAAGCAGAAAATTTAGCATATTTTCTTCTCAGATCAGCAAATCTCAACTACTGTGCCATGACTACTCTCTACAGTCCATAGAGCCTCAAATAAACGGGCCCTCTAATTACTGGTAAAGGGAAACTCAACTGCACTATCGTCTGAAAATGGTAAAGGAGAAAGTAATGTCAGACAAATATGCAGCCCCTTCTCCTAGACATTATGTTTATACAGTACTGATTTGTTTTGCCACATATGTTTTGAGGGAATGTAATTGCTGCCAGGAATGCCTTCAGTGGCAACCTTATTTTAAAGTAAAAAGCATCTCATTACTTTGCTGCACAGCAGTAGTAGGGCAGCACCAAGGACGGATACTGTTTGCCGGAGTTTGTGTCTTCAGCTCTCCTGTGTGCTTAAACTTTGGGCAAAAAAAGCATTTTAAAGAATCAGTATAGAGTGCAGTTCTGAGTAGATGTCAATAAACTTGTTCTGTTTATGCCTGAAGTGACTCATGACTTTTAAAATGTTTCACAATGACCACAGATTTTTTGACCGAATGCTGGGAGTGCCTCAACATAACAGATAGAACCGCTTTATTTGCTGCATTGGACACATAACAGAGGTAGGACTTGTAAAATGCACAGTGACTGGATTTATCCAGAGTTTACCGATAAGAGCTGTAGATGTCAACGATAAGATTATTCGACCTAGACTTTTCTCTTGCAGCAACAAGTCAAGAGTCCTGGTGAGCGTTAAGTATTGATAACAAAGCAAAAATAGCCATCATCCTTATAGAGATGTTGTCTCGTTCACCATCTTTAACAAACTGTAAACAGTAAGTATTCTGCTGTGCGCCTTTTGCATCATATCCTGCCTCCTGCAGGCTTTTATCCAGATGCCACCCCACACCCAAACTAAAACAGACTATTTCCAACATGTGTGAACACCTCACACACAGACAGTCTCCTGATTGACTGCCGCATGTGTGAACAGGTACATCTGGACATTGTCCTGGTCTGATTCTCTGGATATTGTCCAGAGTTCATGTGTGAGAGAGGCTTAAGACATGATCCAGAAAACAGGTTAGTATTAGAGAAATAACAATGAAAAACATTAAATCAAAATAAGACCCTGCAACAACTTTAAGCCTTGCATGCAACAGGGCATGCAAAGGTACACAAATAATTCTTTCAAATATCAAGCATAAGATTTCTCTGTCTTTTACTGTAAAAAGCTCGCTTTGTCTCTTCAGGGTTTGAAGGTCAAACCCGAGTCACTTTACTTGCTACATACTTGTGCAAGTGTGTGTTTTTAAAGTGACAAGCTAACCACTATGCTAACACTATTCAGCTCTATCCTATACTTATCCCATCCTTTGGGAGGTCTGTTCTTGTGCAATAGCCTGACCTCAACACTTTAAATATCCTTGCTTGCACCTTGCTGAATCAGCAGCGTTGTTGCGAACAGTCTCAGTAATGTGTCCATGATGTCTGACAAACAAAGAGACTTTATCTTCAAATAGCATCCCACTCTTTGGGTCTGAACATGTATCCAAGGAGCCACGGAAACTTATTTCCCCCCAGTGTTAATAAAATCCATTACCAAGCCAAACATCCTCCTCAAATCAAACACACACACAAATGTACACACACAGACACTGAGACACACACACACACACACACACACACACATTTGGAGCTCTGGTGCCCCTTGGTTTAAAGAAAACAGGAAGCGAGGGGATTCTGGGATGGAATTGGATGGTCCCCTTGTCTCTGGCGTGTGTTTTGATTGGATTCCTGTTCAGTCCTGCCTTTGTAAGATAAAATATGCTATATTTACTGTCCTCAACACACCAACTGAGGATCACCAGAACTGCAGCATCCCAAAATACACATATCCTGTACAGCGTATTCACAACACAATGGCCTGACCTTCAGGAAGTGAGTCAGTCAGTTGAGTTCCTGACTGCCATGTTTTTAGTAACACCCTCCTCTCCACCATCACCACCTCTTTATTTCCTCACAAGGGGCAGCTTGACTTGTTTCTGTGTAACCCCTCAGCTCATGAACCTGACCTTTTTTTGTCCCCTTCCCCTTTTTCTCTCCATTTCCTCTGTGAGATGCACAAGCCAGCTTTTATTTCTTTTTGGAGTTGACACTGATGGAATAATGTTATACACAAGGCAGTGGTTTCCTCCTGTAGATCAAACTCAACGTTAATTCTGCGTTTTCCCCACATCCTTGCCTTCCTGGCTGATTTTTATCAAAACACCTCAATGGGGACCACTGTGTCCCTGTCCCACACCCATTCCAGCTGTCAAGGTTTGCTGTGGGTGAGTTGTGTATGCACAATAAACCTTGTGTTGACTCCTGTGCCCAGGATGTGTTCAACAGGCACACCAACAACAAAAACAACCCCCCTGGGGTGGCTAAGTGTGGTGTGGTTATTACATGTGGCTCTGGTGGTCTCTGGCGCACGGACAACACTACAACCAGTGCCCATCTTTAATCACTTTTTCAGTCATTTGTGTAAGGTTTGCATGGGAAGAGAATACCAGACTGGCTACATGGATCTAAGGACGGCAAAGTCCACTTTGGTTAAAACAGGATTAGCTTTATTGACTATGAAGTGAAATTTAGTACAGACAATCTAGGTCCCCGGATGATTTATCTCAGTCACTTTGGAAATCCTGTGACTCTTTGTGTAGCACCTCGATGTAGTTCATATTTAAGGTTTTAAGTTAAAACACTGGATCAAAGATCTTTGGTTCAGATCTTCATGTTCCCCTCAGGATCAATCATAATCATTCAAGTGATTATCTGACTTATCATTTTAAACTAACATCAGGTCAAAATTTCAATTTGTCCAATATTTTAGTGCATAAAAATCATGAATCACAGATTCTACTTAAGTAAAAGTACAGCATATTTAAAATGTAACAAAAGGACTCATGTAGAACGGCCCATTTCAGAAAGATGTGCAGAAGATGTTAGGTGAAATCCTTCAAATAAATGTATTTGAGCAAAAATTATGTTTTTTTTCTAGAAGCACAACATACATATGTGGATGTAAAAAATACCATGTTTGTGTTTATATACTTAGCTATCTTCCACCAATGTTCTGTCACAGTTTTTACATTTTCATTGGTGTGAGCATGTTGCCATGATGATATTAGTGTTTAACCTTGGTGCAGCCTCTCAGAACCACAAGCATGACTCTCACAGTCCTATTTTAATTCTAATGTCAGTGTCAAATGCTTGACAGAGTTTGGCACTAAATTCATCCCAGAATCATTTATTCTATATTTTCCTGTTAGGCAGTATCTTCCATATTTTTTAAACACACATCAAATATAATTTTGACATGACTAAGAGTATTAAAATATTGGCCTGCTTTGTTGTGCTGATTGTATAAACTTCATTAATATTGTTATTCATGATTTATTCCTTTACTGTCGAATGTTACATGACATGATTAGAAATAGAACTTTTTGGATTAACTGACTTTCCTCGAAGGCAATTGAGATTTTTGAGATAAACTGTTTAGAAGATACAATTAGTTTGTTGATGTTTAGTCTTATGTAAGTCTGGTGTATTTTTTCCCTTTTACTCACTGAGTGATGACTCATAATAATATTGACCTACTAGCAAACACAAAATACACAAATATCAAAGAACATAGATAGATAACAGGATATTGCATGTGAAGATAAACAGAACCTCAAAAAAAGCAACTAAAAGAAATAAAAATAAAACAGAGGGTGTGATCTATATGCAGGAATAATGTATTATGAAGAGATTTAGTGCTGACAGAGTGCTTAAAACCCGAAGTTTGACCGAGATTACCAACTAACACTTTTCTGGATCTGGTGGATAGGCTGCATGAATGATATGAAGAGGATTTTTTTGGTTTTGCCTGGGAAAACTTCCACAATAAATCTACCCAACTGGAAAACAAGGATCATGCATTTAGTCACATACACTCCCATTTGCATGAATAAATGAGAAAAACAGCACCGTGTGAACAAAAAGCAGTCAGTTTGTGAGAGGGTTATGACCCTCCTCACACCCAAAGAAAATGCAGAGTACAGCATTGTCAAGGGAGGTCACAATCCCAGCATGAAAAGACAGAGTGGTGAATGTGCCACACTGTTAGCTGAAGCCTTGTTAAACATGTGTGAGAGCCTGAAAGACAAGCGATATGCTTGTGAGGAGAGAGAGGAGGAGATGGAAGGCCAGGGAATGTCTGTGGTTTTTACTGAGCTGCATGCCAAACCTTTTTCCGGATAACAACCCACACAAGATGTTGTGTTTCTTCTTTCTCTCTCTCTTTTTTCAGGACAAACAGACTTATAGAAAACCAGAATGTATTAATTAAAAATGCCTACATGCAGGTGCAGGCAGAAGGTCAGCCAAAGGTCCTTCAAATTTGAAAAACAGAGATCATAGACCAGGTTATTACTGAGCTTAGGGCTTTTTATTGTGTGATTCAGACCACAACTATAAAAAAATAAAGATGTTAGTTTAAAGAAATGGAAAAAACTACAAAATAAATCCATAATATGAACAAAATGACTAATATTAGTGTTTCCCATTGCTGACACTAAGCTTAGCTCACGACATTTACTTTTATTACTTGCACAGCTGCAAACTGAAAATGACAGCAGTGATCCAGCATCGTAAACTTGAAAGCAGTGACTGTGAATTATACAGTGTAATTACTTCATATCATTTCCTCTTGGAAAGCTATTATTCAGCAAAACCAACAAAGCCTGGAAAAAGAATGCCCTCCTTTCACTTCTCTGTAGATGCATAGGAGGAGGGATGATGCCATTTTGTTTTTTGAGTATTGAAAAGCTTTGGTGATCCCACTGCTGTGCAGCTTTTCTGTGACTGAGACAGCTAATCGCCTTGGGTGGAAGCGGTGGTGGCGAGGGGAACCCCTGCTTGCTTGTTTTTTACCAAATGAACTACAGGAGATTGAAGAGATGTTAATATCATTGTCTGCAACTGGAGGTGGCGCCATCTGAACGACGATCAGGGATGTCTCTTGGAACATCTTCCATGGATGTTCTTCCTGTTTGTTCTCCTTACATGTCAGCTACCAGTTGAGTCAGCAGTCAGAACACAACAGCTGCTATGCCATGTTTATACCTGCCTATTTGAGCATAGGGGAATCATTTTAACCTCTTTAAAACAACCAATTAATACCACATAAGACACTGTAAGGATTGGTTTGTATGTAGCCATGTATGATGAAAAGTTTGTAGAGTTTCTATTGGTTTTTTACTTTTTTTACATTGTGTAGTGTTATAAACATACAGTATAATAAAGTATAATAATAAAGTATAATATAAATAAAAATTCTTATGTAGTTTTGCAGAGACGATAGAGGTAGAATGACCCTAACAAAATGCAAAGAAAGCAGCTTTGTTGTTCTTGAAATTGAGCAACTTCCTGTTCATATTGCGCCACCCGGTGGCAGTGGACCTCTTCTGACTCAGGGACCTTTTCTTAATGAGGTGTTGAGTTTTTTGAAGTGAGAAGAGAGTGGGTCGAGGTAAAGCCAACACTGGTAGCACCACAGATCTGAGCTCCCCTACTGTTCATTCCACATCTTTGAAAGAGAATTAGAACATGTTTTTTCTGCACTGAGTTTAGAAAATCACACATTTTCAGCAGGCTTAAGCTGAGTCTGCGGCCCCCCGCAGACAGCATTAATTTATAACAGCAGGTTGGTGGAAAAGTGTCAGCAGTGTTTATACGTTTTAGCTGAAGGAATAACATAAATCCTTAAGTGAACCTAATCTGTCGGTGACTGTAAACAGTCTGTCAAAGTAATGGCCCCGAGAACAAATGAGGACCTAATGGTGGGGCCTCCAGTAAAAGCCCCTACGCATGATACCCCCACCCACTCATCCCTTCCCATCTTGTATCTTAACCAAACTTTTTATGCCCAGTGTCCTGAATGGCCTATGAGGAGGGAGCGAGTATAAAATTCCTGCCTTTGCTCTTAACTCTCAGGGAGCTGAATATGAAAGAGGGGGACATTGCAGACCAAGCTATCCCAACCCCCAACCCCCCGCTCTGTCTATCTGCACAGAGGGGGTGAGCGAGCAGAGGCCTGACACCGCAGCAGGCCAGGCCAGGATCTGTGCACAAGATAAGACAGGCAACAGGAAGGAGACAACCCAGAGCCCTGCACTCCCTGACGGGACAGAGTCACTATTCATTTTTCAGGAAGAAAGAAAGAAAAACAACATCAACAATATCAGATGCGGCACTGGGAGAGAGGGATGATAGGAGGAGAAGGAATTGGCTGGTGAGCAACTTGAATTCATTAAGAAATGATGCCTGTCTCTTCCCATGGAATGGTTAGCTTGCTGGATGTTGTTTTTTAAAGACAGAATATAAATCATTTGGTGGTAAAATCACCCTTTCCTTAAATTTCTCTATACTTAAAAAGCTTGGATAATTAGTGTCAGTGAATAACAAAAGAAAATCCACAACTTCCATTGAGTTGCAGTTTAGTATTTTGCAAAAGATTCCACAAATAAACAGTGCTGTGGAGTCAGCGCCTCTGGGCTTCAGTCGATTCCACAGGAGAAAGAAGCGTATTGGCGCCACTGCAACCCAAACACTTGTTGTTGTCACTACACACATAAATCATTCCTTTCTCTTCATCTCCACACAGAAGCTGTGAACAATAGCAAGTAAACAGAGATGACGGTGGAAGAAGAGTCTGTTAGCACAGGGCTGTCCTCTCCCACACACATTCCTAACAGTTTGTGTGTCTAGTTGAGGTGCAGATAAACTGCCACGGCACCATATGTCAGCTCAGAGAAAACAGACAAGAGCAGGAGAGATAGAGCATCGATTAGGATCACACACATGCAAATGCAAACAGTCGCCACATATGTTGAAAAACCATACAGACACATAGAGCTTGAAGAAAAGTCAGGAGAAGCACAAAGGACAGATATAAATCCACACACTTTTTACTCAGTTGATCTTGAACTCCATGCACTGCTGTTCAGCTACACTTCTCACAGTCTCCCATGCAGGTCAAACATGCATAAATATTGTACAGGGCAAATAAAACTGTTTCTTTGCCATGCAAAAAGACATAAGCAAAAGAAAATGTGAGTTGGTTTGAAAGGACAAAGTAGAGTCACAGCAGACACCTGGGAAGGACAACATATGTACAGGTAGCAGTCCTTAGTACTCACTGTATTAACTCTTGCAGTGTTTTCAACGAGTGATGCACTGAAAATGAGTTTCTTCTTTTTTAGTAACAAATGCTGACCATCTACATGGATGACAGCTGTGGTCAGCTTGGAATCGAAGCAGCTACAATCCAATGCACCAACAGACACGATGGAAAATGTGTCAAAATGCCCATAGTCATGTTTGCAGAATGATATACCTTCTTTCTTTCCACTCTTTGCTTTTGTTTATTATCAATTAAAACAAAAAGGACAGATTTGTGTGAGTACTCCATAAGTTTCAACTTTGAGAACTCACATCCAATAAAGTGCACCAATGTCAGCCTCATTTTGTGCTCTGTTAGAGCTATTAAAAAAGGTGACTCTGATGTTATCAACTAATACCTTGTATATATGGTGATTTTTTAGGTGAGGTTGCCAAATGAGGCATGAGATTTGTGAGTAAACTGGACTAAACCTCAGATAACACCTTCATGAAGGCAAGATAACTGAAAACATTTGATTTATAAAGTCATAATAGTAGTAGAATTGTATTTGATAAAATATGGATTAAAGCAGCTTGAGGACTGAGCAGAATAAACAACAATAGCTGCAGACAGTGAACCTCTATGCTGGTTTGGGGTAAAATATTTCAGCATTTTGTCTCTGAAAAGGAGAAATTAAATTAAAAAACAAATAGAAAGCATGCTAAAGTTGGCTGAACAGGAACATCCAGCATAGTACCCACAAGCAACAACATCTGATGTCAAGCTGGACCTGCATGTTCTGTCGGGGTGGAGGCCTTTGGTTTAAAGAACCGGTGGTTTGTTTGGTCCTCATAGAGGGAGCAGAGGATGGCAGGAGGACAGATAGGGAAACAAAGGCACCGTTGGGAAGGTTGGACTGACAGCAGTGAGTTGCCCTGAGTACAATGTATGCTCCATAGGTGATCTGTTCCCTGCTTCATGTGAGCGCTTGTTGTCTAAAAAAGGATGAAAGGCAGCACCTTATTTTGAGGTCAAAGGTCAGGATAGTTCTGAATGCTCATTTGTCTCAGACTGTGAGGGTGAAATCCTCATTGCTTGTTGTTAAGTAATGATTTAAGTCAGAGATCAGCTGCCAGTTACACCAGCTGTTCTTAAAATTGAAACTGATCTGAGTTTCACTCAAAAACTGTGAGGGAAGCATCACTGAATTGATTTATTAATTAACAAGTTCTTAGATAGTTGGCACAAAAGTATTAAATGCTACCTACAGTTCAACGTGATTCTGTTTTATATAAGTCTTAAAGTGTTGAATAAAGCATGTTTTTTTTTCCTTTGTTGATTTGCCAGTTTGTGTTAAATGGATTTTTATGGATTATTCACTGTAGATTCTGAGAGAAGTCAAACCCCCAAAACTCACTGCCATGGATAAATACGTATGTCAAGCAAACCAGATGGAACATTGTTTGCGATATGAATGTTTCATTTCTTTTGGATTAGAGGTAAATCAATAAAATAAATAAATAAATAAAGATGTTGCATGTGTATGTTTAATGAGCTGTAACATGTGCAGTATGCTTAGACTCTGTGTTTGATCCTCCCTAATATCCCTTCTCCATTCCCCACGCCTGGCCAACATAGAGGAACAATCTCCTCAGGAGCCACACAGTTTGCTTCCTTGTTGTTAACTGAGATTAAGTGCTGATATTAACAACATCAACTGGCCAGTGTTTGAAAGTATAGATGCTTGCTAAATCCTCTGTTATGAGGATTAAAGTTTAAGAGACAGTAAAATAACTACGGTAGATCCTGTTAAATCTCACCTACATTCCCCCTCCCTCAGGCAGATATCTAATTTCCCCCATATTTGCACAGACAGGACTTGCAGTCCGGTTCATATATTGCAGAATAAATAGTGAGCTGGCTCTGTAAATTTTCATGCCAATTGAAAAGTAGAGGGGGTTGGGGAATTATGTAGTCTGAGTTGCACAAGGGGACACAAAGGAAGTCATAAAGCTATCTATCTTTAATATGAGACAGTGGATGATTAAAGTTAAATAAACAATGTTAGCTGACTGAAGTTTAGTAGATATTTGGTTAAGTAGCGGCACTGAATCACATCCGTTGGTTTTCCCAGAACACAGCAGTGGTAAGTTATTTTTTCTTGTTAGTGCTCTGTGGCTTCATTGGGAATTAATTGTGGTCAATTGACAACAAAACAATCTTGCTTAAAGAGGCAGTAATAGTTTCCTTTTTTGCCACTTGGGAACAAGGGAACAAACTAATAACTCAGCATTGTCATTTTTTGCAATGCCTGTTCAGGGCAGGCGTATGGCAGTGTACTTTTGCCATTTTATTTGAAAGTTACAAAGGCAGAATAGGAGTTTTTGTCCTGGCTATGAGCTGGCAAGGGAGGTAATAACAGTGTAGAATGGATAACTGTGTAGAAAGCTGAGCCAGCAGAACAGGACAGGGGTTTAATGTTAAGAGTTCGGGTTTAACATGTGAACTACTAGCAGGAGATTTAATAATCAGTTAGCAGCAGTTAGTGGTTAATTTAATGAAGAAAAAAAGCAGCTGTAACAAGTGTTTGCTAATTGATGAGACAAGATATTGCTGCTGATGCTACACGTCATGTCCGCCATGCTTCTTTATGTATTGTGATCTCCATCCATCTATCCATTCTCTTCTGCTTATCCAGGATCAGGTCATGGTGGTAGCAGGCTAAGCAGGGTATTCCTGACATCTTTCTTTCCAACAATGCTTTCCAGCTCCTCATTAGGGATTCTACAGCATTCCCAGGCCAAAAAAAATATATAATTCCTCCAGTGAATACTGGGTCTACTCTGAGGTCTCCTCCCAGTTGGGCATGTCCGGAAAAACCTCCATAGGGAGGCATCAGTGGGGGCATCCTAATCAGACGCCTGAACCATCTCAAATGGCTCCTTTTGATGAGAAAGAGCAGTGGCTCCACTTCAAACTCCCCCTGGATGTCTGAGCTGCTCACTCTATCGCTAAGTCTGCCACGCGATGGAGGACACTCATTTTGGCTGCTTGTATTCACAATATCACTCTGTTGGTCACTGCAAGGGATCATGATCTTAGATGAGGGTTGGATAGTAGGTTGACTTGTAAATCAACAGATTTGTCTTCCAGCTCAGCTCCCACTTCACCATGTTTGTGTGACACAACACCTGCAGTACTGTTGATGTTACACCAAATAGTCTGTCCATCTCACACTCCATTTTCCTATCATTCATGAACGACACCCAAAGGGGGCAATCCACCTTTTCTGACAGAGAGCCATAGCCTAAAATTGGAGGTGCCGCAACTTAGGTGATGCAAACACAAAGTTGATCAATCTTTGGCCTGAGATGGTCTGATACCAAAAGTGCTTATGAACCACACTATACTCGATTATGTCCATGGCCAATCCATGACAAGGAAACATGTCCAACCAGAAAGCAACATTCAGTTTCAGATCAGGCAGGTCATCACTTCTAATCCAACGTTCCTTAACACATACTTATTTTTGAGCTTTTAATATTTTACAGTTACAAAATTCAATCAACTTAACTTACTGCTTTATTATAGTCTTAATCAAATCCTCAGTAAAATACATGGGCCTGTGTTTATCAAGCCCGTGAAGGAATTGTGCTGAAAGTAAACTTTGTTGAAAAGGTTCCCCTGCCTCAGAGAAGGACTCTCGCCCACTGAAATGTTTTATGCATTCGGACAGATTACTAACTAAGGTTTCTAGGTCACATTTTACAAAAACAACCCACCACAATGCAATTATGTCTTGCTACAATGTTTGCAGTTGAATTGTAAGTTTTTGTTGACTGAAAAAAGAAACAAAGCATACTATTTTAAGTTTAATCACATTTTACTCAGCCAGATTTCAGTCAGATTGATGGGGTTGCTGTGTATTGATGTCTGCAACTTTCTTTTTAAATGCTTCAACTAAAGGACAGCATAGTTTGAAATATTCAATTTCTACACAAATAATAGAGGCTGTAAGTTAAAAACTTGTTTTCAGACAATTATTTGTCATTTACTGCACATAATTTTGTCAATATCTGATCTTTTGTTGTTACATTAATCCATCACTCTTTAATAAGTTATTTAATGCGATTAATCACTGCCAGCTGTTTTATAGTTGTAGTTAGCAGCTGTTACAGTTCTGGGTCTGTCAACATCAGACAGACAAGCTGCGTCTCTCCACAGATGTTTTCATTGGACCTCAGTTTTATTGGAAGATCTTTTTAGATTTTTAAGTGTCAGGATGTTGAATGAACCTCCAAAATCTAATGGTTATTAGACTCATGTCAGATTTTGAGCTACTGGACCTCTACAATGGCCTGTTGTGATAGCAATCCTACTTTGTGTTAGCATTTATGTTCGAGTGATATCCATCTCGGAGGTGGTTCCTGTGGGGTCAGTAGGGTGGGAGGAGTTCTGGTTACTTTTAGCAGAGGAGAGTTTACTAGGTTCTGTGATGTCCAAGCATCAACAGAGCAGGAACACCTAAATCACAGAGGAGCTAAGAGTTAGTAATGTGTTACAGATGTAATCCATACTGGTAGCTTGATTAGAGGGTCAGTGATTTAAAGAACCATACCTCTGCTGCAGACCACATTAAAATCACTCCAGTCTGTTTTACTGTCAACTTCCTCCAGAATGGATCTATGTGGTGAATGGAGAAAAGGTATACTTGACAGCACCAAGCAAACTCAAGTCTCAGATAAATGTGTCTGACATTGTGTTTATAAAAAGTTTTTAGCTGGTCCTGATAAAGTGTCTCAAATAACTGAATGTGTCCACTGTTCTAGAGAAAAACTGAAAAATGTGATGTTTCAAGAGCCATCAGTGTGATGCATTCTTTAAGAAATGGTTATGTGCACGAATAATGTTCAAAAACTAGCAGACTTGAAAACGTTGGTTTGCCCAGATGACAGTGTCGTCACTGGCTAAGTTTTGATTAAAAGGGCTGTACTCCAGATATTGCCGATGACAACATACAATCTTCTACATGGCAACATGCAGAAAGAAAAGTCACTTAAAACCACAAATTGAGCCTTTAAAGCAGTTATGCGTCAGCACTTTTCGTGTGTCAGGAATGTGACATAGAACAGTAGGCTAACAATGTTTCTCCAATTTTCTCTCATTTCTTGCCGTACTACTGTGCTCCTCAAAGTTTAAGGGCTATAAACTTATGTCTGAAGGGCTGCTATTCCCCTGAGTGTTCAGTCAAATTCTGAACACACAGGCTATTCCAAGGTAACACCATTTCAGTTTTCATCTGAAAATAAGCAGCATTCTTGTGCTAGGACCATTAAATTTAGGTTGCTTGTTCTCCTGGGCAGTAATTTTGAGTTTGATTTCGTTTTCATGCACTGCAGTATATGGCTCCATTAGTAATTTTTTTCTGTGCATGTTGGAGGCTGGAACACATGGTTCATTTAAAAACAACTTGGGTTCAGCTAAGTAAAATTTTAGCAGCCACCCAGACCCATTCACTCACCAAGCATTGATTCCCGCCCACAGGCCCTCAGCCAAAGCCAGACAGCAACAAAAGTTGTGGGGAAACTCACTTCAGAAAATATGTGTCCTGTCCTACTTTGTCATTTCTGCTCTGCCACAGGTCCAAATCTCAGCCCAGTAACAGTAACAGGCAAACAGCAGGAGGCGATAGTGGCCAAGTCAAATAAGGGCAGAATATGCATACTCTAATACTCTAATACTGCCCACGTACACGCACACACTTTAAAATGCTAAAATACAGGGATGCAAACACAAACATATGTTTAAATGACTAAAAAACTCCTCTCTCAAAAGCTCACAACATGAAAGGTATGTTAACATACTGTAAAGTCTCAGAGCAAATCAATTATGGATTACAGCAAATAAACAGACTGAGTGACGCGTGCATATGACTCCTGATGAAGTCCGCAAGATTGTGTTGTGAATGAAGTCAGAAACAGGAACATGACTTGCTTAAATGCACTCGCAGAATCTCTATCGGTACTGTGTCAGTCAGCTGCTCATTTCTTGGAAAGAAAATAGTGTCTTCGTTTCAGAGTGTCATGTAAACAGCAGTGGAAATGACAGTGGATGTATGTGCTGCTCTCATGCGGGGCTGTGTGGCCCCTGCACCCAACTGGCCCTCAAGAGTAGCACAGACGGAGCATTGTCAGCTTGGTAGAGGAGATTGGGCCCTCCTCAGAAGCTATACTTGTATGTGTTGATGGACCAACCCAGGATTATTATTATCATCATTATTTTTTTATTATTATTGTTGTTGTTGTTGTTGTTGTTGTTGTTATGAAGTTTGGTTGCAGTCACAAGACTTTCACTGTAAAGAAACATTATGTTGTCCCTAAGCTTCCTCAGCAGCTGACACCATGAGCTCAACCATCACTCAATTCAGTGTCAACAGTCACAGAAAGAAGCAAAGCACACTCATGTCACACAAGTGTTTAACCATTAGAGCCAATTTTGGTAATTACTCATGTGTTAGGTTTCTTGTGTTTTTCCTTTTGCTTATGTCAAGCTCTGTTGGTAAAACAGAGGCCCAGTCAGGCAATTTAGACAGAGCTTTTAGCTGAATGTTAC
>JAPZDY010000013.1:14162834-14189866 GCA_029783645.1 Ctenochaetus hawaiiensis | reverse complement strand
CAGGTGAGTTGAGGAGGGGAGTGTGGACAGGGAGTGAGAGCTGAGCAGGTTACAGTGACAGACTCCTTCTCCTTCAGATCACCTGAGATCTCAATTGTGGGTCTTGAAGGAGAAACTGTGGATTCAAGTTAAACATTGATTTCACACTGGAAAACCATAGTCAACAATGCAGTTTGTAAACACGTGTTGTAGAACAGTAGAATGTATAATTGTCCCCAAATTTATTTTGCTGCAGTAACAATATTGTTGTTGGTTTTATTGAAGCCCTAAATAAAATTCAAAAATGAAGAATAATTCAATTAATCATCATTTCTTATTCGGTTTACCAGACAAAAATTCCACTAATGTGCTTTATCAGGACTGTATGGGTGTGGTTTCATCAGATTTGGCAAACTGTTATCCCATTTTGATGCAATAAGTGCTAAATCCTGATTGGTGCTCAGAAATACATGACATCACCTTTTCCCAACCGAGCTGAGACCACTTCAAACTTGGGCTGTAGCCTTTCTCTAATTCCATGCTAAATAAAAAATGTTAGCATGTTGACATACCTTTAACTGTTACATGAAGAGGATCACAAAATGCCGTGGCCATGAATGAGTTGCTCTCAATTCTGAAGAAATATGTATCAGTATAACTGCTTATCACACTAGAAAACAGACTGGTGCAATCATTCTGACTGAGGTCCCCTGTAAGTCTTAATGAGAATTTATTGACTTTTTGGCTGCTGTTGAAAATCACATTGCTTTTGTCAAGTCTGGGATCTTTTTTAAACCAAACCCCAAAGGTGGATCTTATGTCGTTGAATTTTTCTCCTCTTTTAGCACTGAAGTTACATGGGATTTGAAGACAAGATCCACTGAGTCCAGTCAACTGCTTTGGTGCAGTGATGAAGAGGTGAGAATCCTGAGGACACGCGGCCAAAGTGCCTGTGAAACAAGACTCATGATTAACATAATGTATTTAGCAATCTTGCGAAAAAGGGAAAGCAATATATATATATTAACAGGAACATCTTTCATGTGGTCTTTTTTGTCCTAACAGTTTTTATTTATTTACAGCAGATAACAACATCCCTTCAGTCACTTGTAAGCCGACTCCAGCAGTGACCAAATCCATTCATACTCACCAAAAAACATCCTGATAATCCAGTCAGCACTGTGTCAGTGATACAAACACTCAGCCCGAAAAGCACAGATTGTAATAGTCACATGCATTTTGAGAAAAAAAAAGGTTTTTTTTGTCTAATAAAGTTCAAACAGGAAATTGAAATAATTGAACAGCTTACCTGTAACAAAGTACACACTCAGTAAAATGCCGGCTGTCACCATATTTATTGCAAGGTCTGCAGTGGCACTCATCACCTGGACAAATGACACAGTTCTTCCTGAGCATTAATGCGATCATTTAACAACTTCCCCACTTGACAAACACTTTTACATTTCCTGTGCAGTCAGACTTCACTGTGGTTCAAGCAGAGACTAACATCTGCAGAGCTAAATTTGGATTTGTGATACTTGTGATATCAAATACCTGACCAGAACCAGACAAATATTTTTTTTCAGTATATATTTTTATCAATGCAGATCATAAGAGAAGTAAAGCCATAGTTTCAAGGAAGTTTAATTTTCGACTTACCAGACAAGCCAACAGCAAAAAGGGGAAATGATGTGGACAAGAATTGTGAGGTGAAAGTGGGGCAATTCGGAGAATTCAGCTGATTTCAGGAATCAAATTTAAAAGAGCAACACTCCAACTGCCCTATTCAGCCATTGTAATACAAAAGCAAGTTTTAAGGCTACAGATCAAACCCGTGCTGGTTTTACTGCAGATATCACATGACCTAAAAAAAAAACTGCAATTATACAGAAATGCAAGTAGTTCTCATCCTTATTGCTCATATCCTTGGAGTATTTTCAACCCATGACTCATTGCAAGTCTGCATGTCTTCTCTTTGTGGAATTCGTATCAGATTAAACATGATGTTGAGATAAAATATTTACTATCCGTGACCTGCTGTCTTCACTTCAATCGCTTGTGTTACTACATCAGCGTAAAATGACTGTTTGCATTGGCTCATTTAATCTAAAATAAGTGACAGAAGTTATTTTATGAGGTTATTATTCAACATGTTTTACAGAGCCAACAGTTTGCTGGATGTCATTCATTGACAGACAAACAGCTATGATACAGCTGTGTAAATACTGTAAAAAATGCAAAAACTGTATTACATAAATGATATATTTTACTGTATTGAGTTATTACATAAATGCTTCCTTCCTTCAGTTACTTTTTTATTGCTTGACACTTTTAAGTTCAACAATGCTTCTTACTTTTCACAAACGCACTAGAGAAAAGCTTTTTAGGTAAAGAACGTAAATGCCAGTCAGACCATCTTTCAGCAATCCGTACTAACAGCACTTGTGTAATAGTGGTTGTTTTAGCCTCTAGAAAACAGAAGTGGAATAAATCAGCTCAACCACCATTTTTAAAATGACGTATTTACTCTGGTGTTTTTCTGATTTTCACAAACACAGCAGAAAAAAATTTCCTCCTTGCACTCCAGGCAGAAAGATGCATTACTCCATAGTATGAAATAGTTGTGGCCTGAAAAGTTACTTTATAGCATGTCATATCAATACATATGAAACAAAATAACTTTCTAGTGACGGTTAACATGAAATCTTCTTCCTCTCCTTCTTGCTTGTGATCTGAGAGATAGTGTTGGTGCTCTGCACTGATTTTAATGCAGTTAAAAGTCTTAAATCATTCAAGTGCATTTTCCAAAATGGTTAAAAATGCGTGGTCTCATTTAAGTTCTTGTGTCATGGCTGTAAATGCAGTGTCAACTGCTGCATATATTTAACAAGTGATTCTTTTAGGATATAGGTAACAAAATAAAATTAATTAATGTAATGAAAAAATCATGTGGACTGAAAATGATAAAAAATTGTTCACTAAGAGGTGATAAATCCCATGAGATGTGATCAGCCAGTTTGATTAAAACACTGATTCCAAACCCCCCCCCCCCCCAGCTATTTCATAGTTTTGCCTATCTTTTAATTTTATCCATCATTAACGACAAAAACTGCCAATTATTTAATCAAGAAAGTGGCCTCTGGGGTGAGAGTAACAAAAGCGTAACCTCAGTATGAGTTGATCAGTGCTTTGCATTGCTTGTGGTGTTACTGTCAACCACTTCTTTGTCTTGCAGCCACAGAAAAACCACAGTTTTTAAAATGTATCACCAAGGGCCACTGTAATTTCACAGTGAGAAAAACACACTGAGAAGTTACTGCCCAATGAGTGCACTTGAGTTGTAATGCAGAAAATGTGATGTCCTCTTTAGGAAGTTGCATCACACTGATATAATGGACTTTGCTTTACTATAATCTTGTAGTCTATATTGTAATGTATATCACTGTCAGTATATGTGTAAGACATGTGGTAAGACTTATGTGCTGTATGTATACCCCAAATATAGCACCAAATGCTTTCCAATGGGAAAAAAACATAGTGCATATGTTGACTTTTCACATTCCTTCCACATCAATCCTCTAATGATCTAAATAAGTAAATAAAAAGGTTAATGACAAAAAGCTGTACAAAAACACTTCATCACTTTTATTTGATAACATGAAACAGACTTTTATAAAAACCCAAAACAAGATATGTTTTACAACATAATCATGTTTGGTCACGCATTTATTTAGTTTTCCGGCTGGACTCAACATCACACACATCTTACCACATTGTTGCTTCCTACTGACTCACCTGGTGCTTTCATTGCTATACTATCAATAAAAGTATGTATTATTTATTACAATAATAACCTCCAAGTGATCAAAGGAGCCTTAAGCTATTTAATTAACTCTATTTTCCCTTTTTAAATTTGCCAGGTGTTGCTCCAGTCTTCTGCTTCTTTTTGGCTGATCCTTTGACTTCAGGCTCCTAAGTAAAGCAGGAAAAATAGAGCAGAAACAATAGATCAAGTGAGTGCAACATTCAAAGATCCCTTGAACATGTACAACAGATACTTAAAAGAAAAGAAAAACATGTTTTGAAAGGAAACAGTTTTATAGTGCCATCAAAATTAACCAGTTTTCAGAAAACCTCTGCTTACTATTTACAGTTAACAAAGGAACTAGTCAGGCATAAGCAACATATATCACATTACTATTGATTGCTACATTTGTAATATATCATTGTGATTTTTTTTTTTAAAGTAGTAGTTTGTCTGGATATACCTTCCTTTTAGAGGACAGAGATCCAGTGACAGTAAAGAAAGAGTCCAGTCGTCCTTGAGTGCTGCCCTGACGGCTCTTCACTATCTTCTTACAGCCGTTACGTATCCGTTCCTCACTGCACACAAACACCAAACTTATCAGACAATTTAAAAAAAAATGCTATTCTCTGTACAATGTTATTTTCACCTGAATGTTTCATCATTTTTTTTTCTCAATCCCAAAATCAAGCATAAAAAACACCTTTTAGAAAACTGTAAGAAACAGAGAACTACAGTGAGTGACTTAAGGAGATCTTAAAAGATAAATCTCAATGTATGACCTGGGAGAGAAAAAAAAAGTTCCTTGTAAAATATTCAATGTAAACTGACTCTTGCATTTGTTCTTAACTTCAGATTATTTGTAAAAATGTTGTGTGCTGAAGTGATGCAAAAAACATGAACTCTATGTCTACATGGCCATCGGTGCAGCCTAGTGGTCAGATATTGTATAGCCAGCCGGTCTGGTCATAAAATTACTTCAATAACCAACATAATGATCATCATTGTCTGCCTTCAATGGGGAAGTGAAAAAGATGAATCCCACATGGAGCACAATGCTACAGAGAGTCTACTGATGGTTCACCTGAACTGTTTCTCGTTACACATGAACTGGATCAGTCCCTCCTCATCTGGGTCATTCCACTTCAGCTCCACTGTGGAACAATCCACCACTTCTGGCTTCAAAAACAAACCCCTGGCCTCTTTGTACAGCCAATCCTCTGGAGCAGGGTGCTTCTGCATGAACGCAAGCAAAACACACAGACAAACAGAATCAGAAGAAACCTTTATTTAAATGCCCAAACTGCTGGACTGTAGAAGATGTTAACTTACTTTGGGGTCAATGTTTTCTAGGATCTCCTCAATGGAGCCGTGCTGTTTGATTAGGTCAATTGCTCTCTTGGGGCCAATCCCCTTGATGGTAGAGCAGTAGTCACAGCCCAGCAGAATACACAGGTCTATGAACTAGAATGAAACACATAAAGACAGTTAATCTAAGAAAGACCAAAGCTGTGGCAGGCCTAACTGTGTTTGCAAGTTGTACAGCACATACAGTTATAATTACCAGGAGTGTGCTGTGGCATTGCTCTCAATATTTTGCAGTGTTTGGTTTGCAAAGTGCACAAACAGGATGATGAAATTGGAGGAAGTGGTTCTTGACATTTACATGAATGAGAAATGACACTTTATCAAAGTTATAAAAAAACTTGCACCTGTTCATTGGTCAGGCCGACATCTTGTAGGATTCGACTGAAGTGGAACTCTTGAATAGGAAGTTTCCTAAAACAAATAAGTTGTTCATGTTCAAATTACCCGAAAACCCCATTACTTCAGAGTGAGACAATGATGATAGATGACTAGTAATTTCACTCCATTTTGCCCCTTAAAACAATTAGGGATCATTTGATGAAATTAATTTGATTAAATCATCAAGTGAAGAAAACATTCAAAATTCTATATAAAACTGCATCACAACCAAAACAGGGATGGACATCAAGTCTTCTGTATACTCCAAACATCTGTGCTCCAGAGCCTAACAGTGGAAAACACTGATGCAACAAAAGTGGCATGCATGTGTAACTTTACTTTGCTTCACTGGCGGTGAGGTGTCTAAGCAGGACACTTGTTCCAAAGGTCAGCCCATCCATATCCTCTGTTGCTGTGGCAAAGACCTTCCCTGCTTTAACCAGAGCAGCACAGCTGGCCTCCGCCTCACAGGGAGCCTACAACATAAAAACACATCAAATTACATTTCACAGAATAATTAATTCATACCTGTCTTGCTGCAAATGACTGAAGAAATAATGATAAAATTGTAAGAAAGAAGTGTTAGCAAAATGAGAGTTGATCTAACCTCAATGTATGGCACCCCCATCAGGGTCAGCAGCTTCTTACACTCATCATTGTGCTGCTTTGTGACTTTTACAAGACGCTTACTGAATTTGTCAATATTCTCTTGTTCCCCTGGGTTCAAACAAAGACAGACATTTTAATACAAAACCAAAAAGATTAATACATCAAATAAAATTGGCACCAGTCATAACTACTGTCAAACATGATGCATAAATTTCTTTGAACTGTACCCATTTCCTGGGCTTGAGCCAGCAGTTTCTCTGCTTCTGCCCGTCTCTCTCCTCTCTTCTCGAGCTGGAAGTGGAGAGATAAGAAAAAAAGGAAGATGGGAAAAACAAAAACATTAATGATGACAAAAGGAAACAAAAGCAATTATACAATGCAATGAAAATAAAGAAAGGGGGATCAATTTAACTACCACTTCCACAATGATAAAATGCAAGAAGGAAATCAGAGCCCATACTAACCTCTGCTGACTTGAGCTGCGGGGGCTTTCCATCAAACACATACACAGGTTTGATGCCGTGTTCTAGCATTCGAATTGTCCGATAAAACATTCCCATCAGATGGCTGAGAAAAAGAGCAAGCAGTTGGTTAAAATATCTTAACCTTTAACTATTTGGTCCAAGATCTATTCAAAAGCAACTGTATCCCAAACTCTTACTGTCTGTCTTTCATAATGTGTGCACTGAGGGGTTGTACCTGGTTGTCTCTCCATCCTCATTCTGCAGAACGTTTCCATCCTGCCGAACAGCAATCAGGAACTGGTAGATACACATGGAGGCATCTATGGCAATTTTCCTTCCTGCAAATGTTCATAAAATCAGTTTGTTTTAGTCAGTAGTAATTGTAATTGCAGCAGTAATTGTTAATAGAACGGTGATAAATGTAAAATTTGTCTTAAGCATGTACTATAAGGCAAAGCTATGTGCATAAGATTATTTCTTTTGACCATAACTGGAGGTGCACCGGGTAAAAAAAGTAGTAATAATAAAGGATCACATGGCAGACAAAGTAGAAAACACTTTCCCTATTCTGTTAATTCATGACAAACAAAATAAAGTTTAACCCTCAATATTAAACTTATAATACAGCACAACAACAAATTGCTGGGTAATAATAATACGGTCCTAGGATCAATTATTCACTGAGTCAAATATGTCTACAACGATACATGGAAATGATTATTTTCTGTTTTACTCTTCCATCTTTCTTGAATCTCAATACCAACAGATGCAGCACTGATCCAATGCACTGACAGGAGATCTCAGTGTCAGTCCTTATGAAAATCAATGTGTAAGAAAAAGGGACCTGCAATTATTACCAAAATAGTTCTTGATATCTTGCTCTTTGATGGCGCCAGGGGCCTGGTCAGCAATCAGCTTTGCAAGTCCGTGGATTCCCATTGTGTTGGACTGAAGCTCAAACTGAGATCAAAACAGACTGAAAAACAGTGAAACATCATTTATCGATTCCATGATCCTTCCTGGTTGCACTCTGTAAGGACCCCGATAACGCAGTGTTTAAAAGGACATTATGTAAAAACAGTTTTTCATGTGCTACTTCATCTGACGGTTGGACTCGAGGACTTTTAAACACTACCAACTATTAAACACATAACGTAAACAATAATCTGTGAGTGGGAATTTATAACGAAAGACGACCAAAATACACTGGCAAGAAGGACTTTGCAGTGGTGGGGATTAGATATTGGACGTGCCCCGGCAAGTAGCTAGCTAACGTTAATTCAACTTTGCAACAGACAGCTAACTATAAGTAAAGCCCTATGCGAATGGCTCGCTTGGATGCTAAATCGTAAGTAATACTATATTTATTAGCAACCTTATTGTTATTATTGTCAGAGGTCACAACAGTGACCAATTGTTTCCCTTACATATCAAATTTAGTTAAACCGTTTTATTGTTTACAGCATACTCACCGGACACGAGCTCGTTCACTTGTCGCAGCGTCTAGCGCGCGAGGACTTGCGTCTCTTTCGCGGGAAATCAAATAACAGACATCACCAATCAATCGATCGAGCAAGGCGCCGTCAAGAACGCTGAAGAACTGTGCATCGAGAGTGCACGTGTGATTACACAGGTCTGAGTCCCAACAAGGAAGTACTAGAAGGGCATTCGATTGGTTTGTTAATGTATAGGAAATCCGGTCAATACAGAAAAATAATAGAGTAGCTCAGGTAGAGGATTAAATAGTGAAAGTGTCGGTTTTTGGCGGCGTTAAAGCTAAAAAATTAAATATCTGGATTACAAATGGCTTGTGACTTGGCTATGTTACGAGCTGCAGATAACCGGTAACGTCTGAGAGTGTTTTTGTTTCTCCGCCCATCCCGGAAAACTCATACGAATCGTCGTTATTTTTTATTTTTTAAGGTGACGTGGAGTCGGACTCCCTCTTCTACACTGTCTCATGTGTCAATAAAAGTACTTGGTGTACCCGGATATGTACGCAATGAATGCATAAGACGTCGGTACACAGCATCGAGTATTTCCAAGATGTTCACCAGTAAATCTTTACATTGAACTCCAGTATCGGCGCTTACCGGAGCAAAGAGGAGACTATAGGGGCCTGGAGACCGAGGAATCCGGCGATCAGACAGGTTTTGTGGGATCTTCAGGGTCGGGACTCAAGTCACACAACCGGTAGAACATATTTTGCTAACTTCTTATCTATTGTCATTCGAGGTCTTCGTGAGTCGGGCCAGAAACAAAAATAGAGTTTGCCTCGTTAGAATAGAGCAGTATTTGAATTGACTAAGTTGTTTTTTTAAACAAATCAGTGAAGTTACTTTAGTCACGGTTATGTATGGAAAATGTGCAGCACTAATATGTGCTTTCGCTTCGTGGCACTTTGCTTCTTGACCTTGCTCCCATTCTTATTGCAGTAAATTGAGGAAGAGGCTATTTCAGCTAGCTATGACTTAATCACTTCAATAGATGTAAGCACAATGAGATTTTAAAATTATTGCTGCTTGAGATGTTATTTGTCCTGCTGATACACGTGTCAGGTCCTATCTCAAAACTTAATTGGTTTTTAGAAAATGCAGGTATTAAACTGCTGTCCTGTCGCTAAAACGTTCAGAAGGTCCAGACCTGCAGCTGCGATGCCACCCTGAAGAGGCAAAACAGGACACAACCCTAACCCTCTTGAGATCAGTGTCACCACGTAGCTACTCTTTTGAGCAGCTTTGGTCAGAAACAAGCTAAATGTATATTTTAGTGTATTGAAAACATGTCCACAATTTATCAAGCACATGTATGATCATTCAGGGACATTCCCATTTATACCCAAAAAATCTGCAATGCCTTAGCACTGTACCTTTCTTCAAGGTTAACGCAAATTCAGCACAATTATAGCTGTATTCGAAGTAGATGAAACACCCTGTTCACACATTTTGCATTGCTGTGACTTTGGACCAGTAAAGATACCCCAATAATGACAATGGATCTATCTCTTTAGTCCTCATTAATTAATTTAATATTATGATACCTCAGCATAGGACTAGTTGGTAGGTTGTTAGGTTGGAGTTAAAGTTGCCTATTTGCTAAAAATACATGGCTTTAGCCAAAGGAAGTCATTACACTTTAACATCATCATTTAACTTTCAAAATGTGGTATTAATACATCTATTGCATATAATGTGGATATGTTTCCGGTCATACTCTTAGGTATTTTTATGAGACCTCTGTAGTGTTTAAAAACAAATACTGACAGGAGTAATAGGTGCTCATTTAACTTCATGCATAATCTCTCAAAATCATAGCCAAAACATAGAAACTGACAAAGATAATGTAGTTCAAGCTAAAAACCATAAAGAACTGGTACAATTGGTGAAATACATTGTAATTCGTGATGTAGACTTGCTTTCTCACAGTTCTGTTCAAAGTGTTTCTAATTTTTCTGCTGTGTTTGCTAGAATTTGAGTGACGTTGCAAAAAATTGTTCATTTTTACCACTTGACGTAGAAATAATCACATATTGAGTGTAAATGAGATGCATACTTTAAGTGTCAGGGTAGACAATCTAGTTGAAATCTCATATGTCCCTCACAAACTGATGAACTGTCTATCTTTGCAACAGGGGTAATGCAGTGTGGAATAGGACACCTGCCAGGTGGCTGCCAGAGGACGATGGGCCTGCACTGCGTCTTGATCCTGTGTTTGTTCTCAGGCTGGGCAGTGGGCTACAAGCAGGGGGACAATGTAACTCTCTATGTCAACAAAGTGGGCCCTTATCATAACCCCCAGGAGACGTATCACTACTACACCTTACCTGTTTGCAGGCCGGAGAAGGTCAGTCTTTGTTCGGTTTTGCTGTGGATTCATTGGCTGCTTAAATTCACAGAGGAAACTTATTAAAAAAAATATTTTGTCATGCTAATGTAAGAATAACACCAACTCAAAGCATTTCTTATAAAATTGCTTTTGTCTGAAATGTACTGCATCTGGCCATAAAAATAAAATGTTTTGATCTAAGATTCTTAAAAAAAGGATTAAATTAATTAGATGTCGTGTTTTTCCACGTGAACAGGACAAAGCATAGAGAGGGGTTTCGTTTGAGACTTTTGTCTTGTAAATGATAAATGCCATACATCTTAATCCAGTAGATGGTAGTAATGTTCAGTGCTAACAAAACGTAGCCAAGTGTAGAAACACGATTACTCTGTATCACAAGTACCAGTAATCTTCTGAGGTAGCCTACACATGTAGTTACTCACAGCTTCACACCGAAAGCAGTCAAATGCAGCAGCTGGGGACAGTGGTTTCATGGGAAAACAGGTACATTTGTAACATTGCCACAATTTTAAGGTCCCATTCAGACCAAATCAGGCGTTACAGTGACGCAGATGATTTGTGGCATAAAGTTGGAGTAGAGTCAGCTTTTGGATCAGTGTCACACTGAGGTAGCCAATCAGCTGGTCGCACAATCAGGTCGAGCGTAGCTGGGCTACCCTGCCATTAAGTAAAACAAAGAATCAGTTTCCATTCGCAAACAGGCGTAGCATATGCTGTCACTACTGAATAAGCCTGCGGTGATCGCGGCAGTGCCTGATTTGGTTTGGATGAGCCTTAACAACACCTTTTTCTCAAACTAAGGTGTGGATATGGAGACGCAAACACACACATATCATGTGACTTAATCTACTCTAACACCCAAATGTGACATTTTAATAGTTTTCAATAATTTCATTTTGATGATAGTACTGAACAGTGCTGTCAAGCATGTCAATCCAGAATCTCTCATCAGTGTTCAGTTAGTTTGAGATCTGATGTTTGCTAAGGACATAGCTTGTTATTTACATTATTTTCATACTCATTAAGCCATTCAGTGACATCTTATGCCCTAGGCTAGGATCATTGTGTTCCTGTTTCCTCACTAATTTTTCAAGGTTTTTCTTGTAGATTCAAACATATAGTGGGTGTGCTTGTTAATAGCTGTATGTGCTGCTTTGCTCACAGAAATAAGACTAACTCATGTTTTGTGCTGCTCCTTTTTCACACTGTTACTCATACTGTAACACTTTTTTCTTTAGGTGCATCACAAGTCCCTGAGTCTGGGAGAAGTGTTGGATGGTGACAGGATGGCAGAGTCATTATACGAGATCAGATTCAGAGAAAACGTGGAGAAAAAAACTCTTTGCCAGCTAACACTGTCAGAGAAACAGGTATTTATTTTATGATACACCATATATTTTATTACACCATTATTTTGATCTTAATACTGTGTATGGTACCATACAGAGTGGGTTAAGTTTCAAAGCTCTTGGCTTAAAGGCCTTTTTGACAGAAAAAATATTATTAGGTAGCTTAATTTTCAATTGAATGCTGCAAGTGATGAATATGATTGCTTGATATTTCTTCAAGTGAGTGGTTTACGTAGTTTAAAAAATGTGGAATGACACAATTAAAATGATAAGTTTCCCTCCAGCTCAAAAATATATGATAATAAAACTCAAACTTGATCTGGATTCTAGAGAGAGAGAAAATTTGGCAGAGCACATCCATCACAGATGTTTCCTTGAATTGGGACCAGAATTCCAACAGCAGGCTCAGTGAAAAAAAGAAAACGATCTTTTATGATCTCTCCCTGTCTAGTTCTATGAACGGCTGACTTAAAATACTACAAGCTGTGGTCCTTCAAACACATCGAGAACTATTGTGGATGTATTTTGTGTTTTAGGTGGATGAGCTTCGTGAGGCCATAGAGGAACTTTTCTACTTTGAGTTTGTCCTGGATGACATTCCGATCTGGGGGTTTGTCGGGTACATAGAGGAGAGTGGCTTCCTGCCTCATAGCCACAAGGTAAACCTTTTGTGCTTCTGTGGGTTTTATGAGTGGATTGTAAGAGGGAGACAAAGAAAAAATCAGAAATACTAAGTTTGTTTGTTTGTGTGAGATTTTATCTCTATGCAGAGTGCTTGTTTCAGCTGTTTCAACCATGCTTACTATCTTTGCTCTCTAACTTAGTTCTCTTCCTTTTTTGCTGTCTTTTTCTCTCCATCTGTCCTCCTCTCTCACCTCACACAGGTGGGTTTGTGGACTCATCTAGACTTCAACATTGAGTACAATGGCAACTCAGTGATCTTTGCCAATGTCTCAGTAAAAGACGTCAAACCTGTTCCCCTTGAGGAGGGGGCGGGAGCGGCTGTAGGTGGAGTTGGGGTGGGTGGGGGCAGTCTGACAGTCACCCACACTTACAGCGTGCACTGGTTTGAGTCTCCTCTGCCTCATGCCCGGAGAGGCGAGCGCCTCCGAGACTACTCGTTCTTCCCTAAAACCTTGGAGATCCACTGGCTGTCCATTATTAACTCACTGGTGCTGGTTGTGCTGCTGCTGGGCTTCGTCATCATCATCCTCATGCGGGTCCTTAAGAATGACTTTGCCAGGTTGGTCAGCAAACCAGCAATGTGCTTGTTTCTGGGCCAGTGTATGAGAAACTTTGTGTCATATCCATAGTAAGAAATTACTTAACCGGCACCAGTTTCAGTAGTTAAAAGCGTTTTTGGGAAAAAAACATGAATGCTGTTTTAGTATTTTAAATTCCATCATCCAAGGTTTTGCTTATTTAAAATAAAATAAGAGATAAACCTGTCAACAAAGAATAATGTGACAGTTTTATTTTTTGTTAACATTTGCTGATTCCAGCTTCTGAAAATGGGAGAATTTGCTGTTCTCCTCTGTGTTCAATTACTGTGATTTAAAAATATTTTACTGTTTATTGAAAGACATGAAATTTGAAGACGCTGCAGGAAATATTTGGAAATTATGATGCATTTTAAAAGTTAGACTAAACAATCAATTGGTTTGTTAAAAATAGTAAACATATGGATCAAAAATAAAAACAGTCAATAGTTGTAGCCAGGATTTTACTGTCTGTTTACACTTGTTGAGATCAGGACATAAATACTCATGTTTTCCTGGCTTCCATTTATAAGGTCCTTTAGTATTTTTTTTATAGCTTCCACTATGTCTGGTGCACATTTGCTTAAAACTTTATGAGTCTGAATGCAGGTAGAGACTAGTTTGGATTGTGTTTACTCGCAGACACAAGGCATTCTCACCCCCTGACATCTATGATCCTGTTTAGGAAATAGTGTAAGGTAATATAAGGGTACATCCAACACTAGATATTCTTGAAATATTAAATTGAATATAAGATGTTTTTGCACGACTTAATTTAAACATTTTTTTGTCACAAATCACACTGGCCCTTACAGATTTTATTCTAATTCTAATTAATTTTATTTAAACAGCTTTGGTCTTAGCTTAAACTCTCTGCATACTAGGTGCAAAACAACATCCTAGTTAAAAAATAATGTTCCCTTGCCCACAGGTACAATGTGGATGAGGAGGGAAGCTGTGATGATCTGGACCAGGGAGACAATGGCTGGAAGATCATTCACACTGATGTCTTCAGATTTCCCCCTTACAAAAGCCTGCTGTGTGCCGTGCTGGGAGTCGGGGCTCAGTTCCTTACTCTGGCCACAGGTGAGTTTTCATTATAAATACACTCAAACACAGCGACACACAGGTTAAAAGTGGACTCACAGATTTGGAGGTCTTATTAATACCCAAACAGAGACTGGGACTATCGCTGGTCTGTTTGAAAACTGAGCAGACTTGTTTTCCGAGCAGCACTGACCCATAGCAACAGTCTTGGACACACAGACTTCAGATGCACAAATCAAATCACTTTGTTTTCCTCATTGCAACAGGAATCATTGTCATGGCACTGCTGGGAATGTTCAACGTGCACCGTCATGGCGCCATCAACTCTGCAGCCATCGTCCTGTATGCTCTGACCAGCTGTGTGTCAGGCTACGTGTCATGCAGCTTCTACACACAGATCAACGGCCAGCGCTGGGTGTGGAACATCATCCTCACCTCATCCCTTTTCTCCGGTGAGTCTGACAAGAACAGCTGGGGATCGCTTTACATTATTTGTAAGAGCAGAGTGAAGTTTATAAAGAACTCATACGTGTTCAAATCATCATGTCATCAAGGTGATATCTACAATTTTTAGTCTAGTGCTGTCATTCTGTACATTGGAATGTTTTCTTCTTCACTGAAGTTCAATCAAAAAGTATTACTACTGTCCTCTAAAAACCATATTCAGACATTTGATGTTTAAATGAAATCCTCTATATACTATATTCAATTTCATATTTGCCGTGAATTTTCTTGAATTTTTTTTCGTAAGCAAGCCATGTTCATTTATTTATTAAAACTTAGATCCAGATAATCTCTTCTCTACAACTGCCTAGCTTTTTTAAAACCAATTTTTCTCCATTTGTCTTTCATCTTCATTTAGTTTCCTCTTCATTTCTTTCTATTTCATGTTTTTCCTCTCAGCTTTCATTAATGCATATTAAATTAGTTATTCAAGTTGAATGACTTATAAAGGCAGCCTCCATTGGTGTTATGTAAAGTGTGACATTGCCACTTCACTTTTTTAGTGATATATTTAGTTGTCTGTAATACGTTCAAAACATTTACTCTGTGTGGGAGTACTTTGTTCAGACTCAGGAAGTTCTTAGATAACATGTAAACACTGGCACAATAAACTTTCTGGTATTATAAAATTGAGAAACTTTACCTCATCATATTTTTGTCACAGAAAACAAATTAAGGACACTTTTAGCAGAACTCCGAGGCCAACTTTCTCAATAAATTATCTGGCATAATGAAAAACTATGACTGTCCTAAATTAACTGGGTCTTTTATTACCCACAGCGCCTCTGTTCCTGACATGGAGTGTTGTAAATTCGATTCACTGGTGGAGCGGCTCCACTCAGGCTCTCCCAGCCACCACTGTGCTCCTCCTGCTGGGTGCCTGGGTGCTAGTGGGCTTCCCACTCACCGTCATTGGAGGCATTGTGGGAAAGAACCGAGCTGGCAGCTTTCAGGCGCCCTGTCGTACTCGTAACATCGCCCGGCAGATCCCAGGGCAGCCCTGGTACAAACACACAGCTGTGCACATGGCCATCGGCGGCTTCCTACCATTCAGGTGAGGTGTAACACAGAAGATTAAAGGGCAAGTTAAGGCTCACTCTGAATGATAAATAAAAATAATTGAATGAAAATAAGGATATTACATGATGAGATTCTGTTGTATCAAGAATTGTGCTCAAGGAAAATTCAGTGTCAAACATTAATAACATCTTAAGGGACAAGTATTTTTAATGTATTTTTGTACTTTTTGATATTGCTTTGGTTACTCTACTATCTCTATACCATAAGGAGCTAAAATGAGTTGCAGTAAAATTGATACTTTTTTTCTCATCTTGACTTCAAAGTCAGCAGTTTTGTTATTTTTAGGAATCCTGCAGAAAAATATTAAAAGTTCAGCCTCTTGAATTTGTTTAACACATATTTACCCCTTATCTGTTTCAATGTCCTCCCGCAGTGCCATCTCAGTGGAGCTTTACTACATCTTTGCCACTGTTTGGGGAAGGGAGCACTACACCCTCTATGGCATCCTGCTATGCGTCTTTGCCATCCTCCTGTCAGTGGGTGCCTGTATCTCTGTAGCCCTCACTTACTTCCTGCTGTCTGGTGAGGACTACCGGTGGTGGTGGCGCAGCGTACTCAGCACCGGCTCAACAGGCATCTTCATCTTTGTCTACTCTGTTTTCTACTATCGGAACCGGTCCTCTATGAGCGGCTTGGTACAGAGCACCGAGTTCTTCGGCTACTCTCTGCTCACGGCGATGGTCTTCTCACTGATGCTGGGCAGCGTTTCATTCTGGGCCTCACTGGCATTTATTCGCTACATCTACCGTAGCCTCAAGATGGACTAGACATTTGATATTCATCAATCAGACACAGAGATATAACATAAGTTTCCTTCAAGCACACATGGACGATCCATTTTTATTTTCCTGCTTTCAGTCACAAAACATACACACACACACTCACACCTCCTATAGAGTCAATGGGAGGAGAAACGGTCCTATACCTGTATATGACAGGAGCCAGTGATTGAACTCAGGCTGTCATTGTTGGAATAAGGGAATGCTGACTGACCACGTTAACAATGAAGAAGGAACTGGGGGAGGGTATCACTTATTAAGGATAAAATGGAATAATTCAAAACAAAGGGATCATGTCCCTACTGAAATTAATGGGTACAATGATTGACATACATTAGTGAGTGGATTTTAATTACTGTATGGTGCAGTATGGCATCCTCTGCTCTGGTTCTTACTTCAGGGTCTATTGTGGCATGTCGGGGTGACACATCCTTTCCACAGTGCACTGACTGTGGTTCAGATCGTGCAGCATTATAAGTTATGCAACTTGCAATTGTGTCTGCAGTTATGTAATCATGACAGTCGTAAAATATATAATTGAAAAAGGATGTCTTGCACTGATCATACTACACATAGCCCAGTGGAAAAGAGGAGTGATGCCATGTGCTGGGAGCAATACTGTCATTGTGTCTATAGTCACCATTGACTCTGTTTTTGGTTCTGATGTAAATAGTGTTTTCAATAAAGTTCTTTTACTACAATACTGGCACTGCTGGTCTTAATTTTTGCCAAGGGTCAATACATATTTCTGTGATTGTTTTAATTTTAAAACAGGGATTTCTATACCTAACTGGCTTGCTAACTAGTGTTACAGCTAAAGCTTTGTTAAAACCCTTACTCCACTTTTGATCATTTTAACCCTTTAGACATATTTTAAGTTTTACTAAAAGGGCCACTAATCTATTGCACTTTTAACCACACCCTTAGTATTGCATACCCCACAAGGGTTTCCAAGTAGCTGCATTAGCTGCGATTTCTTGCATCACAACAAAAATCCAATCACACTGACAGAGAAGTAAAGCATAAATGTATTCTCTCTCTCCATAAAGGTCAAACAAACAAAGACCAAGTTGTCACAGTGAACATGTGTTTATAGAAAAAAAATGCATAGAAAAGAGGGCACATCTGATTTGTATCAGCACTTTGCCTTACAAAAAACATCCAACTTGGATACATCAAGTATCACTGAGCACTAAGAACACAAACATACATTAAATAGATGCGTATAAAAATAAAACCTCAGGATAAAAAGGTAAAATACATTTGAACAGAAGTATGGACAAGGTATATGTACACCAAGCCTGACAAAAAGCATCCCACTTAGTTACAAATCACTGTCAGGAAACTTCATTACAGGATTATTAACATAACTTTTGGGTAACATTTACAGAAAAGCTCAAAGATCCACTACTGCCTGGCCATCTTTGCTTTCAAAGCTTGTGTTGTGCCCATTGTTGTGTGCAGAGGCAACACTGGCTGAGTTGTATGCACTGGGGTTGTATTCATAATGGCTGACGCTTGGAGGCATGGACCAGCCAGCCACCTGAGGCCTCGAGGGCATTGCAGTCTGGGCTTGACTGGAGGACCAGGAGGGATAGCCTGCAGATCCAGCAGCAGAGCCCATAGCAGCCAGATAGAAGGCAAGATTCTGTGGAGCAGTCTTCTTGAAGGCTGCCTCCATCATGTGCTGGTTGTAATGCTCTTTGAGTTGGGGCCGGGCTTCTCCCTGACAGCAAGAGACAAAGAAGTTGGAAGTTAAAATTAGAAATTTAATAACCATTTCAGTAAAAATGCTTTAAGTCTCTAGTTGCATATCATCTGATACACATGTTTCGTCGTGCCTTTAAGGCCACTGATCAGACTTTGGCCAGGCCTCCAGATTGGACGTCTTGTTCTATGCCCAAGCTGCTGTTTCTCTGTCACTCAACAGGAAACCTGAGCAGGGCAATTGTCTAACCCTACTTTTAACTGCCTTTCCATTTTAAGCCTCAACCATTTGAGCCCTGAAAAAGGAACGCTTCAAAACAGTTCTAGTTATGAAATAAATATAAATTAAACTTGTCAAGTCAGTTCTAAAATTACAGTGAAAGGTATAAATATAATTGAACATTTTTCAAGCCCACTTACAGCATACATCAGGCGTTACTTACAGGTGGGATATGTGCAGGAATGTTGCTGAAGATGCCTCCACGAATTGGGCTGTCCTTGGTAGTAGCGTAGCGCTCAGACACCCAGTTGGCTTCTTTCTGGTGCTTCCTTAGCTTCATCCTTCGGTTCTGAAACCAAGTCTTAACCTTCAAAACCAGATGAAGGAGAAACAACTGATCAGTAAGAGCGCTGGAAATTCAATTGTGTGGTGCTTGTGATCCAACAACTTTGAAATCTTCACCTGTTTATAGGTCATCCCTGTCAGTTCAGCCAGGTTCTTCATTTCAGCTGGGGTGAGGTACCTCTGCACACTGAAGCGCTGGACAAGAGCATTCATCTGACTCTCTGAAAAGGCTGCCCGGACCTTTGCTTTGGGATTATTTACAGCAGTAGTGCTTGGCTTCTTTGGGGCATGTAAGGGCTCAAGTTGAGAGGCAGTGTTAATGACCTCATTCCCTGGGACCCCAAAGGTCCTTGGCTCCTCTATCAGAGAGCTGGAAACATCCTCGCTAGGATCAGGGCTCCTGCTGCTTGCCTCATCATCAAGCTCTTTCTTTGCCCAGGTAGCTGGGTCTGCCTGAGGGAGACATCCTTCTCTGCTGCTGCCAGAGCTCCATGAATCTTAAATTTGGAAGAAACGAACAGTGAGCCAGCAAGTACCTTTCAATAAAGTCATCAAGGACCAGACTCAAAACAGTTTGATACTTGACCTATGATGTGAGTTTGCTATTACAGTAAGAAACTTAAATCTTTGTCAGTACTGCTTAAGAGGATAGACAGTCATCATCCTAGCATGCTGTTTTGGTGTTAAACACCTCCCTCTACTCAAAATAGTTTTAGCAGACCTAATCCATATAAAACTACAGCTCACCCTGTATGTCAGCATGGATTCTTTTTTCGATACTCTCAAATTATAACGCGAGATATCAAAATTTGACTTTTTTTCGGGAGAAAAAAAAAGTAAGTGGCGGGATATTTGACTATTCTGGAACCAAGATGGAACCGAACTCGACCTCCTTACTGGTTCTGGAGGAGTTTATCGTCGCTTTTCGCTGCCAGCGGGGAAAAGTAAGCTAACACACTGTCACTAGTTACGAGTTAGCGAAATAATGCACTTGGGAATCTACCACAGAGGTAAACTTAGTTTCTGTGCCAGCATTAGCTTCAGTTAAAATGTTAGCTATGGTCAGCACTACTTCGGCTACCTGGAGAGGTGTGCGCCTCTGAGTCACTGGTTGAATCGCTTCCGGCCCGCCTGGCCTCATGTGCTCGTGCATCGTAGGCAGCCAGGTGAGGTCCGGACAGAAGCAGACGACCCGCCTGGGTGTCACCGAGGTAGACCACCCCGGGGCCTTGGTAGAGACAGTGGCCGTTCACTGCATGCTGTTCGGGGCTGCCTGGCGGGGTTTCTTCCCGGGTCCTGGCGGCGGTGGCGTAGTAGGCCTGTGCCATCCCGGCGTTGTAGTTGACCAAATCGGTGACCCCGGCTTCGCCCCAGCTGGCCAGGTTCCCGTGGTTTTGCTCGGCACCGGGTTGGTACACGAGGCTGTAGGCATAGGCATGGTAGGAGGGGTTGTAGTTGTAGCTTACCTGCGACTTCCAATCTGCCATCTCTTGGGTAGGTATGTATGTTGAGATTCGAGTGTGAAAGCGTAAAAACAAAGAAAAAATAAAACTGAAAAATGACACGCAGGTACTGCAGCTAAAAACGATGAAAAATCCAGTAAAAGACGCAGGCGCCTGGTGGTCGAAAGAAGGGACTTGTCCAGTTTAAAAACAAGCAAGGCCAATATTCAAAAGTTGCGCGCAGCCTGTGAAGCTGATTTTAAAGACGTGTGTGGGTGTGGGCATGGATGTAGGTGGGTGTTCAGGGGGCAGTAAAGGCTTTTCATTGGCTGCCAAGGTTGACTCTTTGCTTTTAAATTCAAATTTCAGGTAGGCAAACAAAATTTAGTAAAATCAAAAGGGATGCGAAATACCAACTTTTTTTAACCATCTCACTTTCATAGCATTATCACCAAACTCTAACCATGTTGTTGAATTTATGTATTTGTGGATCCACAAAATATCTGTAGTGTCTTTTAGTCATTGATGACTTAATACCACCGAACTGACAAGTTATATCTCTGTCACACTCTGAATTGGATTTTTGGTCAAATGAGAAATAACCCCAGGGAACTGAGACCTCATCTACCCCAAAACACCCTACTATTGTTTACTGACTTTAATGTAATTGTCTTTGGTAATATAAATGTGCACTATTCAATCACATGATCTGTTTGATATCATGCTTACATGATGCATACATCACCAGCATTCTTTGAATTATATAATTCACCCCCACCCCCCCACACATGCACAAGTTAATTCAGCATTAGCTTTTCCTTAAGATTTTGATTATGTCCTAAAAGTACTCGGATACACTAAGCCGAAATAGCCATAAATCCAGTACTTCCAATAAGACTTGTTACCTAAAGAGACTTTCTTCCTGTTGCATCATGCCAACAAAATGAGCCTATGCTTTTAAAAATATTTCATTGATAAAAGGGAGTCCAAGTATAGATATTAAATTTGGTTGTAAATAACAATAACGTGATGTCTGAATACAACCTCCTGTTCTTTTTAGGCATGGGTCTGTTTAATCCCCCTGTGACCTGATAAATTATTTCACATGAGCATCAGTCCCAAGATCAATTGACTTAACATCTGGGACTGAGAATGAAAAGCTTATTAATCACTGATTGTTCCTTGTCATCATTATTACTTACTTAGAAATGTATAAATTATTCCAGAGCAGTGCACCACCTTGCTGGGATGGATATGACAGAATATTTAATTTGAAAATGCTGTCAGCGGTTTTATTTCTACACAGTGTACAAAGAGACTGCGGCTTCAGATTCCAAAGTACCTCCCTCTTGTACAGCTGAGACATGTCTATGTAACTCTACCTGTGTTTGCAGTCCTTTTCATAAAGATGAATTAGATTAGCGTGCGCATTACCATCCAAGTGAATGTTTGTGTTCCCCCTCTTTGGCTATATTGACATGGTAATGAGTCAGTTAGTGATGAAATGATGTGAGAACAGCCAAACCCCTTACCCTAATGCATGCATTTGCAATTCTACTGATCCCTCCCTGGACAGGCTTTGTTTGTGTGATCTTGTGTGCAAAACTGAACAAAAAGGATTGACGGCATAGTTTTATGAAGGGGATGGGTGCACAGGTGTGCAATGCATTAGCATTGGTATGTACTGAAGGGACTACAGCTTTGCCTTTGATGACAAGAAATATTGCACTGTGTTTTACAAGGATTTGGTAAGACTCTTCTGTCAGAAAGGACGGAGTAGCTTATGTGGCCAAAACCTGAACATTGACATTTTGATCAACTAGGGTTTTGTTGTGTATCTTTTGTTTTTGCTATTATTAGAACCTTGACAACTTTTTAACTTACTAATAATGAATCTAATATAGTAAACATAATGTCATAATTTATGAGTTTTCTTTGTCTGATTATCAAAAGCTAAAAGAAAACACTAACAGAAGAAATTTTCCTAGTTTTTTCATGTCAGTCAGATGCCAGATTTAATTGTGTTAAGACAAAAGTTTACTAAAAACTAATGCTGAAATATACATCTTGCTTTCCTAATATGACAAGTTACTGTATGTGATGCCTTCTGTGTCTCTTTCTCAAACAATGCGGAATAGATGTAATGAGTTCTTTGGGTGTGACTTGCAAGACCATCAGTCTTTCTTTTGTTTTTTAAGAAGTGTGCAAATTAACTCTTATGTTAGTATCCTTTCCAGTGCAGTTTACAGAGTCTATTGACTTTGGTCTGCAACAGTAAGGAACCTTTGCTGCCATCCTTCTTGGTGATTAATCAGTAGCTGTGTTTACCAGTGGTGGAGGAGGTAGTGCTCAGGCATTTTACCAGGGTAGAAAAAGTTACAGATAAATTCTTGAAGAAAAAAAATATTAGGCCTACAGAACAACTGGACTTAAGTAAAAGTATAGAACTATTGTAAGATCAGTATACTAAAGTATCTAATTTTCTGATATTTAAAAATCTAGATGATTTCCCAATTTATTTTAAAAAAATGTTTATCAAAAATATGTATTTGTCCTCTGAAAAAAATCTTATCAGTATTAGCTTGGTCAGTTTATCATTCCAGCTCTTCTGGTCAGACCCACAGACTTGTGTTCTTGTCATAATGTCCTCCTACAAAGATGTGTAGGGTTAGGATTACAATAAATTATGTATAAGATGTATAAAAATGCCTCTGTATAAGTCAACACAAATCAACAACCATATTTTAAACTACATCTTAAAGAATGATCAAACATTGAATCAAAACCACTCTTTACCAGTTAAAAAAACCCAAAAATTAAACATTATAATCCCCATGATGATAGAATTTATTGCAGGACTTGTTGTTTCAAATGAAATTGTGTTTTGTATGTAAAAATGAAATCCATGCCAGATAGCCTAAATGAAAATGATAAGGAGATAATGTCAGCCAAAATGTGGTAGAAAAAATGGACATTATTTCTTTCTTATATGTGGTTAAGTAGGGGTACAGAGTGGCAAAAACTTACATACAAAGTTCTGCGCAAGACCCTCGAAGTTTTAAAAGTTAACATAACATACTTCATCAGTTTTCAGTTGAATTTAAAATATATTCACCGTGCCCTCCTGTGCAGTTGGAGGCGCTGTTTATTTTAGTCAGAGTGAAAAGACCGCTGGTTGCTGGTCCCTTTAACTCAACTCACATGGAACTCCTGGCCGGTTCTGTCCCGCGTGCAGGCAGTTGGAGCATTAACGGTTCAGACCGAGCTAGAGGCTCGAATCTGTTAGAGTCTCCTTTCAACTCTTAGATACATATCCGAGCGTTTATAAAGTGGATTACCCAAAACACTCGGTTATTAGCGATTAGACCTGGGAACAGAAGAATTGTTTACATATTTGACAGGTGTTGCATGCTTGGGGCACCTTTGGTAACCTCACCGCGAGAGGACAATTTCGTTAACCTGCCAGATTTATCAAAAATATTAACGTTAACGGTTACAATAGATTGACTAAGTTAAACGTAATAGTACTGAGCTGTCAAAATGACCGAAGAACTTGAGCGAATTCTTTCACAGCTGACACAGCCTGACAATGCAGTTATTCAGCAGGTAACGTCAAAATAACTTTGTTCAAGTTAGCCCAAGTTTGTTATGCGATGAGTTTGAAAACCAACTGTTAACGGCTATCGAATTGGGCTAATGTTAGCGCAGAAGGTTAGCTTGCTCAGCTGAGTTAACGTCTGGTATCATACCGCTAGCTAACGTTAACTGTCAAACAGTTGGTCATGATATCAACCACCAGGGTGTTGTAATGTCACTAACTATGCACTGTTAATAGAGTAACTAAGTAAGTTAGCCTCTATTTCAGAAACGAAAAATGATACTTTGAATCCTTTGGCTAAATGTTTTATTATGTAAAGGTGCTGGTGCCTTATCATTTTGTCAAAATGAATTGTTATTTGTGGAGGTCAGTCAACTTAATGAGATTTCCTATGTCCTCTTTTAGGCCACAGCCCAGCTAAAGCAGGCTTTCAAAGACCCAGCCATCATACCAGCCCTGTGTGCTATCATGAGTGGCTCCCAAGACCCTCAGGTATTGTGTGTGAGAATTAGCAGTAAGGAATTTATTTCTTTCCTATGGGACTCAATTATTACTTAAAAAAAAACATTTTTCATTATAATGTGTATCTGCTAGAGAGAGAGAGAAAGAAAGAGAGTGGGAGGGGGTGCAAGAGAGCGCAATGTGTCAGCTCTTGTCCATATTAACTTTCATCTATATAAAGTCTTTTAAAATCTTAACCTGATTGTATCTCTCAGATTCGTCAGTCATCTGCTGTGATGTTAAGGTTGAGAGTAAAGAAACACTGGAAGAAGATTACCCCTAATGACAGAGAGAGGTACATGCATTATTTTTTTTCATTTGAGAATGTCCCACTATTGTAATTCTACACACAGCTGTCATAGTTAAATTTCAAGTGAAAATACGTTTTAATTATAATGATTGTCTCCATTCATACAGCCTTAAGGCAGTGGTGCTGCAGGCCTTCATGCAGGAAGCAGAGTAAGCTATTCACTATTCCCATAATACTAATGTGTGTTGCCTTAAATTTATCAGATTTTATTTGTTGTAATGACAATGACAGATAAATATACTTTGAATGTGCAAGGCCATATAGATGCTTGTGAAATGTCATGCATGAATGGACCTGTGCTCTTGTCTGTGTATTCCTATGTGCAGGCACACAGTCCAGCATTCGCTCTCCCAATTGTGTGCAGTGATGGTTAAACATGAGACACCAGATCGCTGGCCAGCCCTGCTGCAGCTCCTTAATGAGTCCACTAAGAGCAGCAATCCTAATGACAGACAGGTGCAGGACTCTTTTGCCCCTAGAAATTTAGATAAGATTAATTTAACTACTACTTTAACAGTTAACTGTATCTTTGTGGTAGGATCTCCAAGCTATGGCTGAGAGTAATTTGTAAGATTCGGCTAAAGTTTGGTGTTACCACAATTGATATCTCTTGAGCTCAAGTGAGAACAGATGATTGCCTTTGTTTTGGTTGTAGTTGATCAAAGTTAGATGTGATGGCAGGAGGTATTTTTTTTATTTTATGATTTAAGTGTAACACTGTAGCTAGGGTCATTCAGTTAATAGTACATTCTGCTGTTACATTACAAGTTCAAATGAGTCTTTGAATACCAACTCTCTTTTTTCCAAAAAGGTTGGCCTCCTGCTGCTGAATAAGGTGATGGAGTCAAACCCTGAGCCTTTCAAGCCTTACTACTGCCAGCTGCTGCAGCTATTTAATACTGTACTGATGGACCACAGCAACCCAATGGCCTTGTACTACTGCATCCGCAGCCTCACAGCCATTACTGCATACACTGGCACTGAAGAAATGGTAGGCAGCGTTGCTGTTTCAATTATGGCATTTGGCATAAATTTCAAAGAGAATATAAAAATTGAAACAGATAAGGATGAGCTAGAATTAAATTGGTCCACCCCTTACATTTTGAAACATCATAGTATGCCTCTTAAAGCCACAATCTGAGACAATAATGGTATCAAATGCAAGGTTGTTTAGGGCATGTAGAAAGTTTTTTTTATAACTGAAATGTCATTTTGCTTTCCTGCAGAGCCAGATGCGCTCTATCATCCCAAATCTGATTGTAGCTCTCAAACACCTCATCAAGGCAGATCAGGTAAATTCTAACAAATAAAGATACTTGTTGAAGTATTGTTGTTTCTATTGCCAGTCAGTTGTATTCTAGAGTATGGACAAAATGCTAGGTTTGCCTGTGTCACAGGACCAAGCCAGCGAGGCCATGGAGGTGTTTAATGAACTCATGGAGAGTGAGGTGTCCATCATCGTCCCCCATATTGCTGACATTGTCTGCTTCTGCTTGGAGGTGAGAGCTGAATGTCTTAACAGTGCCTTTACTTCCCAGTTTTGTTTTTTAGTTTTAATATCTGACCTGATATGTAATATTTATCTCAAATCTCAAATATATGTTCAATATTTGTGTCAGGTGGGCACTGACACCACACTGAGTGAATCTCTGCGGGTGAAAGCACTCTCTTGTATTGACTTCCTCATCAGGCTGAAGAGCAAGGTAAAGTCACTTGTCAGCTACTATATAAAAATAACCTGTACCTGCATTGTGGTTTGTAATCAGCAACAAGGATCAAGAACAGGACATCAAGAATCTGTAGTATTTTTAGTTATAGTGCACCTCACTTTTTTCATTGATGGATTATAAAATAGCTGTTACAATATAAGTGTTACAATAGAAATAAATGATTTAAACAACACCTTACTTTGGCGTAACTAATTGTAAACAAAAATGCTTAGATCCTGCATTTTTGCATTTTTTTCAAAATCTTTTTTCTTTTTTGATACCATGCAAAGAAGACAGAAAACTTAGCTTTTATTGATAATTACTCACAGTGTGCGATGACACGACTCAAACAAGTTGGCTTAGTGACATTTGAATAATTAAGTATAAAATCAAATCCCTATTGTTTCCTCTACTTTATAGACTGTACTGAAGCTGAAACTGCTGAGCCCCATCCTGCAGGCCATTTTTCCTGTGCTTGTTGCAGTCCCCCCACCTGGAGAGCAAGACCCAGAGGATGAGGAGGAGGATGATGGAGAGAGCACAGACTACGACAATCCCAAACGATGTGCTGGTTGGGTGGGTATATGTGTTGAGATTTAGAGTAATCCTAGCTGTCTGACAAATCACACACTGCAATTTCTTTAGGAGATTCATTGCAGAGTTGTGCTTCCAAGGAAAATCAAACTTGATAAATTCTTTTTGTTATATTTGCAGATTATTGACACTATGGCAC
>JAPZDY010000013.1:14124381-14142465 GCA_029783645.1 Ctenochaetus hawaiiensis | reverse complement strand
ATCACAGAAAAAGCCTAAATAACTCCAGAAACTCTGTTCAGTAACAGAGCACCAAACTGCACTGAACTATCGTAGTACTTAAATTAAAATAAATCAGCATTTTAAATTAGCACACTTATATAAATTGTATGTCAGTGTGTTTCTGTACCAGGTCCAGTGTCTCAGTCAGAGGGTTTCTGATCTGCTCCTTCATTGCTCTGTCAGATATCTGGACCTCAGGGTCTGCAAAGACCAGCTGACGCCTGCGACCTCCACAGGGCTTCCTGGGTGGACGAACAATCACCTGGTGGCAGGTTGAGAAAAACAAAGCTTTGATGTTGACTGGATTGGATCTATAAAAAGGACATCACAATACAGCACACAAGCTGGAAATAATGAATCTATGTGTTGACACACCCACCTGTTCTTTCCATGACCTGTTTTCAAAATGACATAAGCTGCTCGTGACTCACCTTGTGGAATGTAAATGTTGATGACAACTGTCACAACAGATAGTGCTTTGTCACAGTCATCTCCATTAAAATTTGGTCAGCAGGTTTTTTGTTTTTAAGTTTCTCGTGGGATCAGGGATACACTAAGTTTAAAAGTATATATTTTGATTTATACTTTATACATAATGAACTATAGTAAAATATAATACATGCATGTCTTTGTCAATGTCTTCAAACAAGCTCTTACTTTTCACTAATACAGGTTCACTCGTCCAGCTTTTAAACATACTAGAGGGTAGGCAGCATCACCTATCTCATATCTCTTCATATGGACTTTGTGTTGCTCTGTCTACCTCTTTTCCAGATGCCCCAGATGGTGAAGGTGGCATGGAAACATGTAATGGGGTCATCTCTTGAGCAAGAGCTGCCAGAGGAACCTTCACAGGCTGACCCAGCTCTTCATCTAGCAGCCACACACTCTCCCCCTCTGTTCTTGGTACCATCCCTCTTAACCTGGAAATAAAAGAGCTCAATCATGTATAATCGACATGAAATGCTTCAACCTATGGCAAATTGATCTGTAATATTAAATAGTTTGTCTGGACAGGTCTAGACAGAAAACATAGATTGAGTGACCACTGACAAAATATCAACAAAACCAAAAACCAAAAAAAAAAACAAACAAGCAAAAAAATTCAACATCTGGCAGCTGGTTAACATGCCCCGACACAAATGCAAGCTTGTACTATCACTGTGATGCAGTGCGGATGCTCTCTGAGTTGTGTAGAGAGATCATTATTCATCATTGGTTTGAGTTTATCTACAAAGCTCACTCGTCAATGGAGGACATGGCTCCTTCTAATTCCCCGATCCTCTCGTCTGACTGCTGCTCCTCCACTTCTGTTTAACACACATGTACAAAATGCACAGAAAAAATGTGACACACACACAACATACGGATACACATAAAAAGATGATCAAGAGAACATGTAATGATCTCATCTGTAAAAAACATTTTGACCATCAAAGGACTTTCATTATTAAAAGAAACTGTTTTTCCTTGGAGTGACAAACCCGCTCACAAATCTAAAACTCCAAGCGTTTCAACGCAGGAAATGAATCAAGAAAACAAAACAAACTCTAACCAACTAAATTTATGTTCCTGTCATGTTGTCCCACAGCTGTCTTTGCTAAGACCACTGGGCAGTACTGTGTTCTGTCTTAGTTTTTTAATAAAGCAAGGCAGTGCTTAACCCTTTCCTAGATTGAGAGATGTTCCCTCTCTTTTCTCCCAAAAATATTTTTTTTCTTTCTGCAAGCAAGAAGCAAAAATGGCAATCAAAAGTGCATTTTTCCAGTCACAGCTGTGGCACAGAGGATTTGATGTGGTTGACTGGTGCAGAAACATTACAAGAGAGAAACATATTATGGGACTGAAGAGCCAGACATGTTCCTGATTCTGTTTTTCCTAAACCTTCAGTATGAAAGCAGACAACTAAAACACAGATATTTACATGCTGATTAAAACAGAGATAATTGTATAAAATGTTTATTAAATGTTGACAGAAGCACACACCTCTGTGAAACTGATCTTGTTGATCCATCAGCAAATCGATCTCTCTGGCTGTGGCTTCAGGAAGCTCGTCTCCCTCAAAAAACTGGTACAGAAAGAGGGTGACACTTCAGGGGAGGACAAAAATCATTTTTGAAGAGATGGAGATATGAAACAAACAGTAGAAAAAGGGCTTGGTCTGTTAAATGTCCACAGGGATGATATCTTATTATAGAAATGATATAAAACACAGCAGTTAAATACACCAATAACAAAAAAAGAAGGATATATAAATAATAAATGTTTGCACGCAAAGCAAAAATAAACCTAAGGGGCAGATGAGTGGGGGCAGAGGACAACAGAGATGTGAGCCACATATCCCTGTAAACAAACTGTGAGTGCAAGATGATGTAATTGAGTCAGATCCTATCAAACCAATTTTGACTTCATCAGCTGTTCATGCTTTAGGAGGAGCACTTTTAGTCCGTAAGTGACAGAATGACAAGGCTAATAGTGTGCGGAGCTACTGTTGGACACAGATCCACTGTAGTAACACATGGCTGCATTTTATGACTGAGATTGTGTAACTTTGTCTTCTTTAAAGCACTGTGGACATTCAGAGGTAAATCAGCCAGGAGTTTTACAACCACGTTCCTCTACATCATAAACCTCTCTTTATTATACACAGTATTAGGAAAATGAATGCAAAATTGTTTCCCGTAATATGAAATTGCATGCCTCCCACAGAGCACAGTTAATAAACATATACATTACTGTCACAAATAGACTGGATAATATATAATCTGAGCCGGCTTTAATGCTACTTTCTCATCACAAAGCCTGCTGCAAAGACCAACAAGCGTGACAGAAACGAAAACTAAGTGTGTTATGGCACATCCCAAATGTACAATTCGCCAAGATGCCTGCTGTAACTAAAAATGATGACTGGGATATTTCCTGTCCAAGCACTCAGTCAGGGACTTTACCTCAGCAGCAGTGATGTGCAACTGCTCCTTCTCTGTCAGGGTGATGGCAGCTGGAGGTGACCTGAAACCTGGTTTAACACATCAGGGGGCATTAAGTCAGAAGCAAAGCATGTTTGGAGCACAAGAAGGATGTGAGACAAGGCGAGGTTCATCTGCGTTAGTGGCGCTGAAATTATGGTTTTAGGGAGAAAAACTGCTAGGACGATGAAATTTAGACCTGGGCTCAACTTACAAGTGATGCATTTTTAATTTAATGTGTTCAGATAAAGGAAGATTAATTTGCTGGGGACAAAGCATTTCTCCCCAATTTAACTAACAGGACTGGAAATACCAACCTTCCTGTGCCAAATGTTTAAATTTAGAAGTAAATCCATTCATTGAATTTAAGCTAACGAACTGACTCATTTTTTAAACCTCTGAAGATTGCACATCTTGACAGGAAAAATGCAAAATGTTACACAACCACTATTACAAATCCTAATCTGAATAATCTGTATTTCAAGTGCATAATCACAAAAAAAAAACAGTTCAAAAAGCATCTATCTCCAGAATCCTTCATGAATGTCATGGTTAACACTGTGAAGCACTAAGTGGCTTCCCATTAGGCCCCTTTCAAAAGATATGATCCAAGCAGGTTATCTTCAGAGGCCTGCGTTACAATGTCTGGTCTTGAAATGTGGACTTAGAAGCCAGCTGCCCCTGAAAATGAACAGAGGTACAGTCTGCAAAATGTTAAAAAATAATTCTCACCATCTTTGTCAAGTGTGGTGTTGGAACTGGACACCAGGGAGTGCTGCGAACCTGCTTCCTCGGTCACCAACATGGGCTAGAAACAAGAAGAAAGAAAACTACCTGTTATAAGCATAATGTGTTTACACATCAGATTACTTTTGTTAAAGACCAGACTACCTCGGAAAAAGTTTTCGTTTTGTTTTGGTTTCATATGGCCTTGTAGTAAACTTCATGGGCCATATTGGTGAAGTGATGAACTTCTTTTAAAGAAAAAATATTTAAATACAAAACAGAAACTAAATATATGTCAGTTTCCGGTTTGGAGATTTTAAAAGTAATCAAGAACATGTATTAATACTGTTGCCCCCCAGCTATGTAGTTTTACACATTTGTCCTGCTCAGTCACAAATTGAACTGTGTTTTCAAATGGAAATATTACAATGAGGACAAAGGTCAGCTAAGTGTGCCAGATTTACAGCACACAGAGCGGCTGAGTGTAATTCATTAAGAATACCATGGGTTAAATAGAGAGGTGTTACACATATACTATGAGAAAATGGGAGTGACCTGTAGCTGCGTAACAAAGGTCATGAAACAATGAGTCACTTGTGCCTCAATGAGACCATAAAAAGCTGGCAAATGCAGATTTATAACTCCTAAGGTGTGAGTATAAAAAAAACACACCATTTGAGAAAACCCCGAAATGTAACAGTGTCGTCATCATCATCATCATCATCATCATCAAGAGCATCATATTTCATCACATCAAACTATGTGTTCATGTAGATACTACGTGCTGTAAGTTTCTTCCTGACATAAATCATATGTGTTTGTCTGTTCACTCTTTGATCAATGACCTGCTGAACATTTTAAACATTAAAAGCATCACTGAAAGAGAAAAGCTAAAGTCACAGATGGTCTTACATAAGAGCTCTTGTCTCATTAATTAACTAGCTGTTCTTAAGACGTGTGAATATTTCCTTTGGAAACTGCAGCTTGTCCGAGACATTTACAGTTTTATTACTTAATGTATTATATTGGGTATGGCAGCTTTTTTGTATACTGACTATCGACTGTCTTGGCTCATGCTTGTTAAGTTTTTGCATAGTTAACTGGTTTGCCTAAAATTTCATGGCAAATACCATGATTATTATTGCATTTGAATTTCAAACTAGGGTATCTTCTGTTGCTCTAATGGTAACATTCATCCAGCCTGCTCATGTTTACTGAGTAAACATGTGCTATAAAGTGCTGGGTACCTGGCGATGTTGACGGTGTACAGTTTAATATTATGTTTGTTGAGTTTTGTTGCGCTACACTACAGAGACAGACATCAGATCCCCTTGTAACACATTCCTGGTGTATAAATTGTTGATATACCAGATGTATTTTATAGGGGCTGGGCAGTTTGTGTGAGTCCATGAGACCAAAAAAAGGATCCTGAGCTCCTTCCGCCTCATTCATCAGATACATGCTGTCAGGCAGATCCAAGGCCAGCCTGCCAGGAAAAGAGAGAGCGAGACACAGAACTGTTACTGCCTAAAATATTAAAACATCACACAAATGTTCAGTGCTGTACTGGCTAATGAGCTATGCATACTTTAATCTATGCAGTCAGTTGTCATGGATTTATAAATTAATAGAGTAATGGTGGAAAGGGATTGATGTATACCATCTTTAGATTGCAGAATGTGTAATGGAATATTGCATTCTCAGAAAAAAGAGCTTGCATGTGCTTTACCACTGTTTCACTACGTGGCTTATTTACTATAATATTCATGAAGTCATTGTCATGCAGGTGGCTCATTTTCTCCATCCCTTACTCAATAAAACAAAACCATCTCCTCTTTAGCCTCTGTTCCCCAAACTGTCTAACCTAATGCTTTTGAGTTCAGGTCTCCACAAACATGTACAACCCCTGGACAGTTAAGCCTAAAATCCCAAATACAAAACACTTTTCCACTTTAAATGATCAAACTGTGTTTCTGTGTCTGTGTGTGCAAACCTGTCACACTCAGCCATGTCTATAGGTATGCATCTTTTACAGCGCAGCAGGCGGTCAATAGTCTGTTGAGCCTCCTCTGGAAAACAGAACAGTGGTTAAGAGTTTAACAACTCTCAGTGCAGTTATTTTTCAGCAGAAACAGAAGCAGAGATGTCATAAATCAAGGTCTAAAATGTGACATAACAAATGACATTAAAGTGACCATTTGAATATTTTTCCTCTTCTCTAAACAAAAGGAGACAATGAAGGGAAAAAGGCATCCATAATTGTATGTATTATATTTATAACAAGGCATTTTCAGTGGTATTAAAGTAAGACATTTTCACCATGGGTCTTTAGGTTTCTTATGCATTCATTTGATTCAAATCTGTACTTAAGTCTGCACTGATAAAAAGGTTGAAAAATAAATAAAATTATATAAAACATATAATTTACATGTAATTTTTTACACTATCTAAGCTTTGTATGCCACTGAAATATGTTTGTAATCCATTTTCAAAAAGACCATATTATGAAACTGTAAAAACAAATTGCACCATGCCATGCTTATTTAACACGGCATAAAACATTAAGCATTCTCAAATGAATGCGAAGGTTCGGGATTCTTTTCTATTTTACGGTTATATGAAATGAATTGCTATTGCTGACTCCGAGAGCCACCGAGGACAACAGACAGTGATTGCTTTCTTGGCTTTTCCTTCTCTGCTTATCAGCCGGTATTGTATTTCACTGTTTCCATCAACACGATGACAGAATGATTGTGAATCCGTTGGATGCAATATTAGTGTGAGGGTGTAATTTAAATCTAGATGAATGGAGACAGTTGAGTTGCTCTCATGATATTGCATTCAGCTCTATATTTACTTCTAAATCAGGCTTGTCAGGGTGATTTGCAAATATGTGACAATAGCATTGTTTCGGTTTTGCACCCAAACCACATTTCTGAGATTACTACACTTTGCATCTGACAGAGACAGTGTATCTGCTGTGTTTAGCATAAACTGAGCAAACATTTCATTTTACCTGATCTTACTGTGGAAAGCTCTTCAACAAATAATAACGTTTCTTCTGTAACTAAATCCATTTTTTCTAACTGACTGCAAATCTTTAATACATAATTCCTATATTTTAATCCAACCAATTCATTCTACTCTATGACTTTTAGAAAATGCTATTAAATAAGACTGATGCCACACTGAAAGTACAGTATGTGTGTTAAAAACTGCAATTGGAAGTGAAATCTCTTTTTTGTGTCTTTTCTCCTCTTTTAATTGCGTCGTACTCAACTTTTACCTCATAGAAAGTTACACTATACTGTGTGCAGACAATATAGCATGGAGGAGAGTTAATCTGATCATATTGTTTGGTTTTCTGGCCTTTTGACTCATGCCTGTTGGGCTCTCAACTTACCGAGTAGAAAATTACACTGCCTGTGGTACACTACAACCACTCCAAACTGCAGCTGTGATGACAGGTAAAGGGAGAACCGAGGCTTCGGTAGGTTGGGTTGAGCTGGAGGAACCTGACATGTCACATAGTCCAAAATGTCACTGCTGTATGATAAAAATTTAAAATAATGAATTATAAACATATACATTAACTTTCATTGAAACAAACTGAACTGGATCCCTAAAAATAGCATGCAAATAATTCATATTCAAACAGGATATACTGCTTGAGATGATAATGTAAGGGAGATATTAAAATCTGAGACACAAACAGATAAAGAAATGAAAAGTGATCTATATTACCAAGTAATGTATTGTTGACTGAAATATGTGTTGCTGAATTCATAATAAAAATTAAAGCATAAAAATAAAAATTTAACATATCTTTTACCTTGTCCAACTAAATATATCAGTCTTGTTAGCAAGAGGTCGAGACAATTATACTTTTATGCCATGGATTTTCTTACCATGTTAGCTTGATATTGACTTTGAGAAGCTCTCTGCGAGTCACCTTGATACCTCTGGTGGCTGCCAACCTGGATAACAAATCACAATTGTCTTTCACAACATTGAAAATTAAAATTTAGCTGACAGGTTAATCATTAACGTGAGGTTTCATTAGCTTAAGACTTGTGGCTGTAGTAACACTGGCTGGCTAGCTTTGCTGGTACAAGCAATTAGTTAAGCTAGATTTCCTTAACTCACCAAATTGTGGAAAAACATCCAGTATGGCGATGAAGGACGTTTGGATAGTAAAACATTTTTGCAGTTCCCAAGATATCACTGGCAAATACTTCAATGATAGTCCTTAGGAATTGATCAAGCTAATGATAAAGTAGTATTACAACCCTCATAAAACGCGGACACGGTTTTCCCGCGTCAGATCACACTGGACCAATCAGGTTGTAACATTTATACATTGAACGTAAACACTCGTGATGCATTCAATACCTGAAGGAACGTAAGAAAACTGAATTTTGATAATAATGATGTGTCACACATGGTTGGAATATGGAGATAGATTTGCTAATAGTGTAACAAGTTCACTAATTTTAATCATATTTCTAATCTATTAATTAGCAGTACTAATTACTCTTATTATTGCAGAAAATTATCCATGGTGGAAAGCATATTCACTCCAGCATTGAAATATATTGTTTTGAGGCACCTTTTGTGGTCTTCCTTTTTATGATAATTATTAAATACATCACTTACAGTATATTTTACTTTTTGCTTCACTATACTCATACATCCATATCATTCACCATATCATAGCTATAATTTAATAATTTCACACATACAAAATATTATACATTTATAAAATAATATGAACATTAAAAATGAAAATGTAAAACTTATTTATATTAACTTCTTATAAAGCATTTAATTTCACAAAAATATTTTGTTAAAATTCTTCAATACTATTCCTTTTCTAAGAGGACATGTTAGATATATTATCCTAATTTTAAACTCAATTTTGTCGGTAATTATCAGTATCAGCTTCTATTTTTACACCGTTGACAGGAAAGGAAAATGTGACGTCACTCTCCTGAATGGTTGGCCACGCCTCTGTGCGCGAGGAGGCAGGCCGGCAGTAATATGAACGTCGGGTGGTGGAGTCTGATTGAAGCGTCCGCCGTTCAGTGAAGAAACTACAGCAGGAAGGAAAGCAGGCTCTCGGTGTTACTTGCACAATTTTAACAGAGCACCCCCCCTTTAAAATGGCGTACCACAGTCCGTACAAGGCGCCCCCGCACATCAACGCTCCTCCGGATCAGGGCTTTCTGTGGAATATCTTTCAGAGGTGAGTGAAGAAAGACGGTTTGTTTCGTTTCTGTCTGCTTGTCTCTCACCGCAGTTAAAACTGCTGTCGTTTGTGGCGCGGAGAGAAAGTGAGTAGGGCTGGGTGGTAGTGACACTATGTTTTCTTGACAGCTCGTTGTTGGTCTTTTCTCTTGCCTCCTTCAAACTATTTTTGGCTGACGGCACTGCCCCTCCAAAGAAATGAATGATTTGTCGGTCTAAGGTTGCCTCTCAGTTGCGGAGCTTCCTGGAAATATTACTACCGGTAACGTACATCCCATTGCCAATATATATTACACGTCACTCAGCTAGTCTCATTACAGCACATTAGATTACTGTTTAAAATCAGTGTCCCGGAGTTTGCTTATTAAACTGTCTTGGGATAAAGTCACAGGCAGTCAGCCGGCTCAACCAGTGAACTGTCTTCTAGCTACAGCAGTGAGAGTTTACAAACGGTGGTCCAAGGACCTCCAGGAGTCCTTGAAGGCTTTTGTTCTGGGTTCTCCCAGCAGAAGGGATCATTCAAATGTTTTTAAATCTATAAACAGAGATATGTGAGATTACCTTATGAATGAATATTCCTACTATCTGTCAAAATCTGTGCCAAGTCAGATCCAGCCATGAAGGGGTTTCCTAAAATTCTGACAGATGTGAGTCCACATGACGCAGAGCGTTTTGTTTAATTTATGGGGCATGAATGCATTGCAAAGCTTTGCCTTGAACAACCTTAAACTGCTATATTTTGTTTTGAGCAGATGTTACAGTCTCTTGGCAGCTTCCATCCACTGATAGTCATCAATTTCCCCACAGCCTGAGTCAAAAGTGTGTCAGCAGCTGAGAAGGTCACAGTAGTAGGCGGAGAGAGGGAAATAGTTGATATGCTTTGGCCCCTTGTCATAGTAAGCTATAGAGTTATGTAATACTGCAGAGGATTTTTTCCTGCAGCTTTGCTTTCTTACAACATTGAGATGCTGCCCGCATTGCAAGGTTTGAAACACCCTTAACGAATTATTTATGTATGGCGCAAAACCCTTTAGAAATCAGGTTGGATATACACATTTTTTATCTTGTTCCATTATATCTTTGAAAAAACATTCATAATCTTTCATCCACAGCATTTATTTTGACTCTCATGACTGTGTACACATCTCTTTGCATCATACAAATATAAGAACATGGCTTTTGTGACACACACAGTCATCGCTCACATGAGCATTGTGCTGCCTCATCTGCTGCCTCTTGGTGAATATCTAGCAGAGCGTTGCTGGAATTCCCTCAGTCATGTGATCAGAGTCAATAGAGCATAGTTGACGCGGGAGGCCTCTCAGTCGGTGTGAATAACAAACAGTGACTCACTTTTCCACTGTTGCATTGTGTTTGATGATCTGTTCACCTTAAGTCACATTTTTGACCATTGATCTGGACAAGGAAGGAAAAAATTAAGTCATCATCCTTCTTAAGGTTTTCCACACAGCGCATGGTGAAGTTAAAATGCCAAATCACTTTGTCTATTTTATTTTAAATCTGTTCAGCTCCATGACTTGTTGCTGAGAAAATCACAATGAAGTCGTTCTCTTGAAATGGCTGCTTTCTGGAGAGTAAAGTTGGCATGACAAAAATGTCTGTACATAACCCTTTAACAGTCAAGTGAAACATCAGGCATTGAGTTAGATTCAGATCAACAACGCAGACAGGTTGCTATGCAAGCACAACAACATGTTTACAAACTGTCTGCCACTGCTGGGTTAACACTGAACATTTTGGAGTGATGACTTATTCAAACTCATCAGTAACAAATTAAATCTTGTAGGAAGCAGGTTTGGTACATCTAAAATAATTGAACGGGAGTGAGTTAGATGAATCTTTTAAAATATAAACAGGAAGCCAGCACTTCAGACCTGAAATAGAAAAAAAAGTAGCACAGTAAACTGGCTGTTGGACATCACGATTTTTTTGAGAGACTTTGTACGTGCAGCTTTATTTTTGGAAGTTTCTCTTTTCCATCATGGAGCCACAGTGACATCGCCTTGCTTTTGGACCATTTATGTGGAAAGTGAGGGGGTTTTATTCTGCAAGCCATAAGCCGATTGCTTAATAGGAAACAGTGAAACACGGGAAAATCTGAGCAGGAGAACCAACTCAGCCATGGTGTTTTATGGCGTCCGGCTGTTTTACATACAACTGTGTTTGACAGACGTAAAAGATGGAAATGCCAGATGCTTAACTATCTGTGCCAAGGGCAAAAAGGAGTTTTAATTATGTTTTTGCTTGTTTGAGCTCACTTTATGTAAAAGTCTGTTGAGGTAACTTTACCTCAGGCTGAGTGAGTTAAGAAGAAAAAGATGGGGGAAAGGAGGTTGGAGAAAATAGGGGATATCTCATGATGAACACTTGTACTTTTCTAAGGTTAACCTCTCAGTGTTTGGTAAAAATTGGACGTCCCCACTGCCTGAACCACACCTCCTCTTTCACTATGACAAAGCTCTCATTTACGAAGGCTCGCTCAGACCTGCTTTTTTTTCTCCAAGGAGTCCAGGCGGGTCTCCTTATGTTTGTGTTTTTTTATTTTGATTGGGGGAAGGTACACAGACATACGGCTGATCACTGTGTAGAAAGCCTTGAAGGCTACAGACATGGAGAAATGTCCGCACATAAAACGTCACAGCCAGAAGCAAATACCCAGCTCACAGTCAGCCCTGGGCCGGTCCTGTGGGGGGTTCCCCAGTCCTCCCCCTGCCTTTCCTGGACTGCTGGTATGTTTGTCTAGAGTGCTCTGTGTCGACGGGTTGGGTCAGGCAGGTTGCTAAGGAACAACTGAGTCATTGGATGTTTGACTAAGCTACGTTGCATACTGTGAGGCCTGTTATGTGTGTCAGAGTCCAGCCTGTTAATGTTTTTCTCTCTAAATCTTAGAGAAAGATGGTTCTTGGCTGAGTTAAGGCTGTAAATCTATATTAAAAGCTAAATGTCAGCTGTTTCTTATTCAAGGGGGCAGATGAAATAATCACAATAATCCCCTTGCAGCTGTCAAATTTATATCATGTCATACCTTTTTCTTCTGCTTGTTTATTTAAAACTAGCAGTATCTTAATTTTATGACCTAAAACTGCTATATATTGGTCAGGAGATGATCACACATGCGCAGAGTTTGCTAAGCTTTACTCTGATTCTGATTAAACGCAACAAGAGAAACGTCACTCCTAAAGGTTACACTATTCCACAAACATTAATTGGTATTTATTCAACCTGTTGAGACAAAAAACAAAAGGTGTTTAAAGATCCTTTTGAGATGATAGAGCCAAAAAACCCACAAAGCGATACTTGATTGCTCTAAGCTTAGTAGTTTTCCATAAAAATTGAAAGGCCTATTCAGATATTTTTACTTTTGACACCTTCATGTGGCTGCCTTTGTTTGATATCATTAAGCAAATCTGTGTTTTAAATGAATGTGAGGTTATTCAGTTGTTGCTTAAAATACTGACACATATTTAAGAAAAAAACTTTCTACTTGAAGAAGGAAAGCCATAACTGATATCACATCAGTAGCTCAAAGAAGGTTGCCAATGTTTTTCATTATTTTTATAGTCTATCATAGTTTGAAATTTACCAAGCACCAATGTGCTTTCTGTTTTACATCAATATTAATGGTTTACTTATTTGCTACTCTACAACACAGGTTTACACAGAGACATGCAAGTTGTATTTTCTTCATGCTTTACTTATTTACTGTATTGATTGATTCATCCATAAAGTCATAAAATGTCACACTGTAATGAAAAATCTGATTTTCCTAAAGCCTAAAATAACATTTGGGGAGCTGGAACCAGAGAATATTTATTATTTTTGCTTTGGAATTGTTGTAATTAAGTTTTGATTATTTGACTAACTCTTTCACAAAATGCAGATCCTTGACAAAGTGACAGATAGTGTAGAGTTAAAAGTTTTTTAACATCATCAGCATGTGAAATACTAGAAAATTCCTCCTCATGTTAACCCCTTGAAAGTTGCCCTTTTCAGAACAGAGATACAGGAAACAGACAGAAAAATAAAAGGAAAAATGGAAGACTATGCTTCCTGGCTCAAATCGAACTTGGAGCACTGTTAACATCACTGTCATCACTTCTATATTTGGCTATTTTTAGTTTTGTTTTTCACTTATTACAATTATTTCTGAGAATCTCTGAAGCTTATACTATGCTGGTCGACTGGCACTACAAGTTCCTTGTGTGATTGCCAACATTCACTTTCACTTTGCAGATGTATTCACAGACAGACTTAGAGCTTGTCTGGCTGGTCTCACGGGAGCTACAAGTACAAGCCATCTTGTGTGCCCTGATCACACAACTCCATTCATTCTCTGTGAACTGTTGAAATACCAACACACGCTCAGGAAGATAAAGTTTCAGCCGGCGAGTGTTGATGCCCGCACTTATTGTGTGCCGGCGTGTGTGAAGTGGTTAATGCAGGCGGTATCTAATCTGTATTTTCCTCCCCAGGGTTGACAAGGACCGTAGTGGAGTGATATCAGACTCAGAGCTTCAGCAGGCCTTATCGAATGGTATGTATCGGGGTCTGGCTGTTCTGCCACTCTCCTTTTGGTTTCTGTTTCACTATTTGTGCTCTGTTCCCATCTCTCTTCCCTTATTCCGCCTCCATCTCTCTGTCTCCTCTCCTCTCTGCCCTTTTCACATTGTGATCACTCTGTCTTAGCCTCTCCTTAAATCCCTTGTCTCCCTCCTGTCTCTTGTCACACACTATTGCTCTCAGCAAGTCTTTGATTTTAGCAACTGCCAAGCCTAAGCAGGAAATGGATTGTGATTTTATTTTTATCCTGAAGTGGCAGGTAACCTGAGAAAGAATGAATGAAGTTTTATTTTTGTCCCAGGACAACAGAGAAGCTGGTGAAAAGTTTAGCAGTGTAGCTTCAAAGAGAGCGTTTTGATGTGCCTCTGTGTCCCTGTGATGATAGCCGACTCAACACTCTAATGGCTGGGGATTGAAACTGTGTGAAGACATCTTAGACCTACTTAAAATGTTCTAGTATCTTTTGTTTCTTCCCAGTCCTGACACCCAAACATTCTGTTTCGGCCAACACAGAGAACCAATCTGATAACATAAGCCAACAACATAATTGCCTATCTAGCTTACTATATACATTAGATAACTAGCCAACTGGCTTACACCTACAGAAACAATCCAGCATTGTTTCAATGGCCAGGGGCATTTCATACTCTATTATTTTTACGGTATGTGTTACCAAAAACCTGCTCATGACTAGCATTTCCACCGTGCAGTGCGCTGCTTTGAAGCCTGGATTCTGCTTTATCAAAGTGTAAACCAACTATGTCATAATTAATCAAATGAATCCCATCGCAGCCTAACTTGTTTTCTGATATAACTTTATGTTAGCAAAACATGTTGGGTAATCCTCATCCTCAAAGCTTTGTGCAGTGAAACATACAGTTTGAAAAAAAGAAACAGTAAAAACAGAAATCTAACCCCTTTCTTACTTCCAGGGAGGTAATTATTATATTTTTTAATGAATAGGGATTCCCTGATCTATTTTTTAGGCCTTAACCTGAGTTCTTAAATGTAAGATATCTTAAATATTTGATATCTGACTGATAATGAGTTCAGTTTTATATAATTGTATAGCTTAATGTTCTAGTCTATCAACTACAGCCTTCTAAATTTGACATGCCTTACGCTGAAGGTCCTGATTCTAAACTATTAACTTTATCAATTTTGATTGTTGACATGAAATCAATAAAAGACTACTGCAAATGAAACTCCTGAAATTGACATGATGCAGTTCTCTAGGCAGAAGACATACCATTCTGTTGGAGTTGTTAGAAATACAGAAACACTCTGAATGTACAGCGTTGTTCAAGGTCATTTCCTCACATACTATCTTTTTCCAGAGTACAGACACGGATTTGCAGACTGCGCACAAAGCTGAAAAACAGACTAATTTAATGGCTTGTTGACAAGTTACTCAGGGAATTAACATTAATTATATTTCACATTCACACACTGCTGCAACAGTAGCAGGCTGAGATGGACAAAACACAGAAGAATTCGATAAAGAAAGAACTGGATTCTAAACAGCTTTATTTTTGCTGATACCGATCCTTTAAATATACCCAGATCTGGCCCAGTGCCAGTGCTAATGATAAGTTTGTGATATCTCTTTTGACCAGGCTCTGCAAATTACAGCCTGTTGTTTTAATAATGACTAATAACTTCAATTAAACCTGCCCCTTGTTAGTATTGTAAACTATGAACAATATGCTGTACACTATGAGAGAACTGCAAACTTGACAGACAGTTGGTATCAACAACGGGAGTAACAGTGGGTGGCGAGACAAAGCAAAACTGTAATCCAACAAAGAGTATTTTCTGTGCTGCAGAATGAGAGGCTATCTGAGATTCAAACAGGATTAAGTGTCCAGTTCACACTGGGACCTTCAAAAACAAACGACTAAAAACACTTGGGACTCGCTGGCGTAGATGAAACAGGTCGTTCTTCTCTGCTCAAATCCTTGCAGGTGAAGTCAGCTTTCCCCTTGCTTGGACTGAAAAGAGCAGCAGGCTGGTGAAATATTTGTTTCCATGCCCACACAAAGCACCGCACCAGCATTGCTTCTTGACCTTGCTCACAATGAGACCAAATGAAATACAATATATGTACTATACTGTGAAGCACAGTTTGCTTAGAAACTGTAGCACAGATTGATGTTTATCTTCTCATTAAAATATAATATGTTCCCCTTAAAAGTTTACGGTTGAATTGCTCAGTCAGCTTTTCAAAGACTTTTAAACAGATTATTCTGCTCGGAAACCCTTTTTTCTTGGCACTTTGAAGGGAGAAAAAAGAAGCATTGCAGCCAACAGCAGTGAAAGACGCTGTTATCAGGCTACGCAGCGGCTCTGGCTCAGCATACTGATTAGTTTGTGAGTGTATGTGTGTGTGTGGGTGTGTGCATGCTTGCATGAACATGAGTGTTTATCTACATTAGCTGTGAGTGTTGTTCATGTAGTCTGCATTCAGTCCAAGGGCCAGTAAGTAGCTGTTTTGTTTTTACAGACTTGGCGTGTATGTGTGCGTTTTCTTCAGTGTTGTGTGTCTGTGCATCGTGCTGCGAATGTGCTTGCGGTGAACGGCAGGTTCTCCCGGTCCAGTCTCCACCTGTTCATTAGGCTCACTGTGATATGAAACAGAGCCAGTGAGCCTGAACACACACTGCATCCTGTCCTGCAGTTAAAGCTAAAGCCACAAACTCTGTCACTGTCTGTCCGTCTGTCTGCCTGTGTTTCTGTGTGTCGTGGCTCCTCTGACCCCGCAAATACTGTTTTTATTCACATCAGCTTCATCTGCCTGCTGTCATGCTGCTGTTGTCCTTCTTGTCCTCTCTCTGTGTAATCTACATCTTGTTCTCTCCTTTTTACTCGTTCTCCCTCAGGGAAGCAGAGTGCAGAGAGCGTAAGCTCCTGGTGGCTGGGGAGGCAGGCAGGGGTTATTGGGGCTTTACTTTTACTGTCTGCACTCATCCATCCTCTGCTGTTTCTGCACTGCATACACTCTCTCTTCTTCTCACCTCTTCTCTCAGCCCTATGCCTTTCATACCTGTCTTTGCTTTAATAAAATCTGTCTGCCCCTCTTTACATGTTTCCCTTTATTTCTTCACTGTAAAGATGTCATTGTTTTCTAGTGTTACAAACTGCAGTGTAATTATAATGTTGTCTCTTCTTTAGCTCTAATTAGAGACTATGATTTGGATGAACATGTTTTGCAGCTCCTCTCCTCTCCTCTCCTCTCCTCTCCTCTCCTCTCCTCTCCTCTCCTCTCCTATTACTTTCCTCAGGAGTACATGGCACTAGCTCAGTGCCTGCTGTGTCCTCTGTCTGTTTGTCCTACATCGCTCTAACTTTATCTCTGTCTCTCAACCATGCTCTCTTGCTTTTGCTACTGTTTCTCTCTATTCGTCCTCCCTCCTCTCTTCCCTCTCTCCGTCTCTCCATCAGTCCTGTGCGTGGAAATGTATCATCCCTGTTTAGACACTGATTGGCCGTGTGCCTCAGAAGTGCAAGTGCATATCTGTGTTTTGTACGCCTTGTAGCTGCGCCATTTGCTATAAATATGGATTTTTTTTGGCCTCCATTCACTCAGCAGCAGGAAGACATCATACCAACTTGCCATCATGTTCCCACACTCTGCCGCTTGCACAGATTGAGTTTTTTATTTAAGTGAGAAGGAGCAGTCAGGAAAATGGCTGATATGATTGTGAGAGCAGAATGTATAGTTTGCTGAATGGTGGGACTCAAGGAGGAGCTCTTACCTCTGCACTTCTACATGTGTAGCATATTGTGTAACTCAGTTACATTGGAGTTAAGTTTGAAGACAGCTGACATTGATTTTTGTCAGCCACTGCTGAGCTTTTAAAATCACCCGTTATTAATCTTTAGTGCTGCTTAGCCATTTCTGCCATGGCTGAATAGTGGACAATGTGCTTCATAAACTCTGACTTATTTACACTTTGTATGTCTTAGCTAATGCTCTGAGGCCCCAGCACTGTTAATGAGTGACTGGATTCCTTGAGCCCAGTCTGCTGATCTGTGTCTCATACATTATGAGTATTGTCTTGCATAAAGCACAAAAACAAAAACAAACAGAAACTGAGAGTGACTTGCTGACTGACCCGTTGGCTGACCCATATGACAATTTCTAATGTTTCTATGGCACATTGAAGGATGATTGGCTGTCTCCTGTTGTTTCAAAGATTACACACACATTCTCAAGGAGTACTGGAGAGTTTTCAGCAAATCTTACCGATTTATACTTTCAATCACAATGATGATGTCTCAGTATTTAATGAGAACTCGTTTTTTACCTTTTACATCTCAGAGTTAAACAGGTCGAAATTTTGCTCTTGTTGCCTGTATGAAACTAGTCTCTGTAAGGTTTATAGTGGAAAATTCAGGGCTTGCTTGCAAAACTTCATCCCCATGTGTGCTTGCATTTGTCAAGTGTGTGTTTGTAGATCCAGCATTACCGTTAAATGCACGTGTATGCACTATGATAATTTCACTCTGTTTTTCCACCAGCCTTCCTCTCTCTCCTCCTCCC
>JAPZDY010000013.1:14102538-14118380 GCA_029783645.1 Ctenochaetus hawaiiensis | reverse complement strand
GACACTGCAAGATTTTTTTTTTCTTAAAAAAAACTACAAAGTTTTAGCCACAATCCAGCTGTTTCACACAAATTTCTGCAACTAATACAAGAAAACTTAAAAGGAACAATAAGTTTTCTAAGATTGTAATACCTTCCAGGTGACCATATTTGCCTGGAAGTATAACTACAATGCTTGAAGGCATTAAAAAAAAAAAAATCTTGTAGTGTTTTGTTTGATGACCAATCTGAGCTACATCTGTGTCAGGGTTAGGGAATATTATGGACACAATTTGTCTTTATGTCTGTCTGTCAGTCTGTCTGTTATTGTCAACAAACTTTTTAATGTCTTAACTTTAATTGATACAACTAAAAAAATAACTCTTGTGAGAGTCAATGATGCATTGTAAATATGACTTAAGATGCATTGCATGCTTTTCAGGGAAATTTAGCCCCACGTTGAAGCATGCTTTCCCTTTCTCTTGTCTTCTCCTCAGCCCTATTTTGCTCAAAGCCATGTTTACAAAAACGGTGAAAGCAGGTGATGTTCTGCTTTGAGATTCACTGACATGCCAGCTTACATGCCATATTTGTACAAACTTATTTTTAACAGCAAATGTTCAAATGTTAGAACATATAATTTTTGGTAGAGGGTAAGCATATTGCCTCTAGTATGGCTTATTTTTTTGTGCATGATGCCTTAAAATGTGTAAGAACAACACAAAAAGACAAATGTTTTATTAAAAAAGAAAAACTGAAAATCCTGTGCAGTGTTTGCTTACATCATTTATAAAACCACAGAGCCACGTTGCATTGCAGGGAGACAGTCCACCTGTGACGCGGCTCTATGTCGCCCTCTGCTGTTTGACTGTGTTGTCACCACCGCAGTGCACCAGTGCGTCAGAGAACCTTGTACTTTACGCTTGTTTCTGTGGGGAAGTTTAATAGTGTTGCGTCTTGAGAGTTGTGCGAACTTAGCATAACATAGCATTGCTCAAAACCAAAATAGTTCTAGCTTTTGTTTAAAGCGTGTTTTATATTATTTCAAAAGCACTTTCTTAGATACGTTTATTCGTCGACTGTTTAAGAGTTAAAGCTTCGAGTTTTTTTGCTCAGTGAATATAAACAATGGCGATGAGGCATTTTCGTACTTTGGCACAGATTTTGTGTGCTAATGGTGCGTATCAAAGAAAAACAATTGGACAGACAGTGAACCCGAGTTTAATGCTGGTCTCTTCCTTCAGCACAACAACGGGAGGTGAAGACACAAGAAAAGGTATGTGTGGGAACACTTGCAGTGACTCAATAATGACGGTAGGGGGCAGCAGAGGCTGCCGTGGCTCTCGCTGAGACATAACACACCTGCACTGCATCAAGTTTTACGTTGAGGTCAATTTTTGCAAGGACTGTAGCTCCTCGGAGCCAGAGATCATTAAAATACAGTTTAATTATAAAAGAAATACATAAATTTAATAAAGAACACGCACAAAATGCAGAGCTCCCCAAGAAAGCCAATAAACATGTTCATTATTATACAGTATCCTTAAACACATAAGAAGTCTCCAGTCTCCTCACAACCTAATAATTTTTACTTTTGAAGATGGATTTTTTTGTGATGGATCTCTTTCACATCTCAAATGGTGATGAATTAAAACAGAACAAACTCAGGTGTTGTTAATCATCTTAAATGATGGGCTCAGACTAAGTCACCCGCTGAGACAGCTGCAGGTCTTGAAAGTGGCAAACCTGAATGGTGCACAACCACTTTTAATGTTTTTAGTCCAAACTTAAGTCTTACGTTTATGACATGAAATATGCCATGTGCCCTGAAAAGAGTCAGCTGTTGCTCCCCTAACCAGGACTGTTCTTTTTTTATTTATTTACTGTATAAATGACTTTGGCCTGTTGTCAAATAATTGGTAGCAAATTTTTAAGGCACTTATTATTTTCCATCCTGTCTTTATCGTTATCACAGTTAAGAAATGCATTGTCAGTGCATCAAAATGAAATGAAGCCCCCTCAGAAAAAGCAATTATACCACTCCAGTGTAATCTTAATGTTCAATCTGTGTTTCCCTGCTTGGCTCACTGTATGTTGCTCACAATTAGAGGCTTAAGCTTGAAAATGTAGCAGTAAAATAAGATGGAAAACAACACTACAAACAGGTAGTTAAATTGTGGTTCTTCTCTCTTGAAGACCTTAATTTGTTTGGGGTGTAGCAGAGTAGAAAGAGCTGCCTGACACAAATTGCTTTTTCTTGCCCTGCCTCACTTCACTGGGTTTGGTTTAGCAATCTCTTCTCCTTAGAATAGCCTGTGTGCGAGTGAGGTTAATGCGTTCAGTAGCTTTGTTTTCCTTGCTGTTTTCTTCTTGGATGCAGTCGCCTCTGGCTGCGGTTGACAGCTGGATTCCCTGGGATGACCCCAACAATGTCAGGTCAGCTGCCTGCTGCAACCTCAAGCCACAGTCGCTGGCAAACACACACTCGCACACACACTCTGAGGCCGAGCGAGAGCCAAGGCCCTCACCTCGGCCCAGAACGTCTTATTCACTGTTTTTTACTGTCTGTTGCTGTTTCTGTTATCAAGTGTGTCCCCAAAAAACCATTTACATTCCATCTCCATCCCGCCCACTGTGGGGTGTAAACCTAATGTGTCTGAGCTGGCCTCTCTCTGAGTGCTGTGGTCCATATTGGTTTCTGTCTGTGCATCTTTATCATTCTCTGTCATTAGATGCGGGACAGACTGTGGTCACAGAGCGCAGGGGGTCGGTGGTTACCGTGGGGATAAACCGTCCAGAGGTGCGTAATGCGGTGAACCAGGAGACGGCGAGGCGTCTGCTAGAGGAGCTGGAGGCCTTCGACAGGGACCCGGACTTGAACGTGGCTGTCCTGCATGGGAAAGGTATCCATCTGATAGATTAGATGGATAAAGATGTGAATTTCAGTCCTGTGTTTTGCTCATGGGCACTTCCTTCAAGCAGATATTTACAGACTTGCTGCAGAGTTTTAGCCCGGTTGAACTCTTGTTGAGGGTTTTCTGTTTCTACTTGTCGGTTAAACAGCTGTCCTCTGCTGCAGTGATTTTCTTCTTGGATTTGGAATATTGTGAAATTTGGAGAGCTCCTCACTGTGAAGAAATAGCTGGACATATTTGGAAAAATGCTCACTTGCTTTCCAACGAAGAAGTGGATGATAAAATTGATATTATTCTTACTGTATATCTGTATGCTAAATTTGTAACTATAGCCACTTGTCAACTTGCAAGAGTGGGAAATGGCTGTGCAAAGGCAACAAAATCTACCTATTGGCACCTTTAGACCTTAAAATAAACAAAAAAAAGCTGTAAAAACAAAAACTCTGGGCTTTATAGAGGATGATGTGCTGGACTATTTCTTGATCAGAGGTTGTGACTTCCTGGAGACTCCACTGGTTGCTTGGCAACATTGCAATAATGACAAGATTCACATTTTAGTCTTATATTTATTATTCTTTATAGTCGTGAGAGTATTATGAGGGTATTTCAGAATATGTTGAATTGTTATTTTGAATGAAAACTAGTGAATTGGAATTACTGACTCAGCAGCTTAGAGAAGTTTACAAAAGAGTCATTTTATATGAGTATTTCTAAATGTATTTTACAAAATCCTAACTTCATGGATAAAAAATAGGCTCTTTAGCCCTTTATTATTATTTTGTATAAGCCAAAATGTTTACAAGCAGAATGGGAGAACAATGTGGATCATAAAAGGGCTCTGATGCAGTAATGGACTTAAATTTCTGTATTTTTTGTACTTCAACTTTATTTTTCTTCCTCAGCCCTTCAGCACCTCCTCCCTGCTGTCCTCGGCACTTGACCTGCCTCCTCTTTATTACCTTCTTCCTCTACATCCTTTTCTAGCCTCTGCTCCCTTAGATCAAGCCGACTTTCCGTGGTGACCAGAGTCACGCCCACATAGAAAAAAAAACACGCACACACCTGTGTGAGGTGGCCTGCACTGTGTCAGCTGCTCCAAAGCCAGAGTCATGCCACGGCTCCTTATACCTCTAAAAATAATCATCATACACACTGAACGAACTCCTTCCCCCAGTGGAAATAATGTCTTCAACCTGGATCAACCTGTCTGCTGTGGTCTCAGGAGACACAAGTGTATACTTTGTTTGGTTCTTCAGAGGTTGGAGCCTCTCCAGATGGTGGCTGCTGCGTGCCTCAGGTCTCAGCTGTGAACAGAAAACAGTGTGTTAGAGAGTAATTAGCTTGTGTTAAATGGGTTAGCAAGGAGCAGCACAGTAGGTCAGTCCGGCCAAAGAGGCTCTTCTGTGATTCTCACAATGTCTGTTATGTGCTTTCAATCGTCAAACCCACTCATTCCTGTCAGCAGGTTATTCTGTGTTGCTGCTTTATCATAACAAGAGACTGACCTTCGCTGGTGATTAGCAGTCTGTCTGTGTTATGAGATGACAAGCGGGGAGGTGCTCATTTGGATGTAGTGTTTCTGAAAACATAAGGAATCCATTTTGTACAACTCAGCGCCAACAAGATCACTCTCCTGGCTCTCTTATTTCAGTGTCGACATGTTTTTTTTTTTTTTTTTTAACTTGTAAAATTAAGAGTAATTGCTTTCTGCAGGTTTTGAGTGTACCGGCGCATATTTGGAGAGTTTGGGATTCAGATTTCTGTGGGCGTTTGTGGTCAGGGTACAATCAAGATGTCTCCATGTCACTACAGGCACATGCTCAGCCTGAACTGACATGAAGCCACTTTTTTTATGTCTGTAAAGCCTCACTCGTCTCACAAAATCACAGTCTTAGTACACAAATTATATTACGATTATTTTCAGTCACGACTTTTAGTGGGAGTAGTCCTTTTTTCCATTTAATTTCACTTGATAAACATAAAAATGTTGATGATGGGATTTATTTTATTTATTTTCTCTCTGTTGCCTTACATCTGGAGAACATGATTTATAGCTGGGCTGTCTCCGTAGCATCACAATACTTCATTTTTAATGATATTTGTGATTTTGTTTTCATTAAAAGTTGCAACTTCTGGGAATTGGTGTATTGCAGTTGGCCATATTGTGATTTTGCTAGTATTTGGATTTTTATTTGGACTTGTTAAGCCCTAATGCACAGTCCTAAATCTCGTGTTTTTGTAATGAAGTGAAGCACTTTGCCTCCAAACCATCAGTTCACTGTGTCACACTGAGCAGCGACAGTGTGACAATAAGCCAGCGTTCACATGAACAAAACCCCAAAACTAAAGCTGTCGGACTTTAATAGTCTCTCACCACGACGCGTCGAAATTTGTACTGAGAGTATGTGTGCTTGTCGTAAATTATAGTCTCTCTGGTGTAACCACTTCAAATGAAGCACTGTCTCTATGTGACTCAGTAGCTTGTTTTTGATCAGTTTACTGAAGATCATTTCCATGTTTATATATACATATATATATATATATACATATACTTTTTGGAGGCTTGATTTGTCTACATTTTCTCAGGAAAGAAATGCTAAGATTAGAGGAACAGCCTGAAACTCGTGGAATTTTGTGCAGCCAATCATGTTTTTTTCTGCTTTATTACCTTGTCAGACATCCTGCCAAACCTCACATTTATTTTGTGACCCCAGGAGGGAGGACACAACCGTCCACACACTTTTGATCATCGTATATACCTCCTACAGAAGGACAGTCCCTATGAAAGCTGTTTTGTGTGTAAAGTAGGCAGAAAGTGGGTTTTCTTTTCAGAATTTGTGTGAAATTAACCCTTTAAGTTTATTACAGCACCAAAATCATTGCTCTTCTTTCATTGCAACATCTGTAAAAGAAGCTAATCTGCTTCATTTTCATCTTGTGTCTGTTCATGTCTGACTGATTATTGCTTAAGTTTGGAGTAAATACACTTTGTAGCTGTGTGTGTGACTCACCAGCAAACCTCCTCCAACAGTCCAAACGATGACCCTCAGTAAGTGGACCGTCTCTGTGTAGCTTCTGCTTTTCTTTGTCTTCTGAGGACAAAGAGGTTTAGGAAGCTCCGTCACATTGCTGCTCCCATAAACAGCGTGACGCACTGTTTTTCTATAATTGCCCTGCACTGACCCACAGCTGTAATCAAAGCTCCCAGTTGATGGGTGTTGCTGGCACATGCGTTTGTTATAATCATTTTCATTACAGTTACATTAAGGAGAGAGGAGGATTTTATGAGTCCCTGCCTGAGCCTGTGACATAGTGTTTGTAGGCCTCTCGGGTAATGCTGTAATTACCACATGAATCCAACGGAAGGGGCTGTGGTCGGAGTATGTTAGCCTTCCATTAATGAGGATATTGTGTATGTGCATATGCGTGTGTGTCCGTGAGCACATGCATGATCTGTGTGACTACGGATTGGATTTGGGCTCTTCAGGGGAAGAGAAACATTTGTGTGCCAGCCAGCCCAAAGCAAGCTGCTATCCAAATTGCAGCCCTCGGACTCCAGCTCAACTTGTTGTTTTTTTCATCCTCATCATTTTTCCTTCCTCTCTGACTTTCCAGCTGCCATACTTTGTAATTTTGTGGTCTCCTCCAGGAGGGAATTTCTGTGCTGGTTATGATCTGAAAGAGCTGGCCAATCACTCCCCCAAATTGGAGCAAGATGTCACTAAGGGTCCTGGTCCGATGGTGAGTGCTGTTTTCGCTGTGTGTGTGTGCATGTTGGTGAAGGTTATATCTATATATCCTCGTGATTGTAATGGAGGGCTAAAGGTTTCTACAAAAATATAATATTTCATACTTGTAAGGGTTTTTGGAAGACAGGTGGTGGTGAGGTGGGTGTTGTGCGTGTGCAGAAAATACACTGGCATGCTGCTGTAAGTGGACAAAAAATAAAGATCACAACACAAATGAGGTACTTCAAGCTAAAAAAGAAGTAAAGTCTACATAAAAGTGTTTGGATTGCATGTTGAGTCTATGAGATTGAGTGGACCTCCTGTGCACAAAGTTAATGCGCTGCATCTTTTACACAATACACAGTGCTTCATTTGTTCAGCGACAGCACAAATGTTGATCATTTGTTATTCTTTTGTTTGAGGCAGAAATCAGGAAATAAAATCTGGAACCCTTTTAGTAGACACACCATAGAAATCAGAGAGGCAGAAAGAGCATGAAATGGATAGTAAAAATATACACTCACATGGATATGCTTCAGATATATGTACAGTGGATTTATTCTACAGGAAGCAGTTTTGTTTCCTCTGTGTTGAATTGCTGTTTTACAGTCATACAACTTCACATGTTCAGTGTGTGTGTGTCTTGATGTAAAAATGCGGTTGCCTTTCCTCCAGGGTCCGTCCCGTTTGGTGCTGTCCAAGCCGCTGATAGCAGCAGTCAGTGGCTTTGCTGTGGCTGGAGGGCTGGAGCTGGCTCTGCTGGCAGACCTGAGAGTGGTGGAGGAGAGCGCCATCATGGGGGTGTTCTGTCGCAGGTTTGGTACGTCTGACACCTCGTGACACTGCTGTTCATTTCTGCACTGTGTTGCACTACACTCTTAGTTGTAAAAGTGGTGTGCAGACAGTGATACTACCTCATTGTTTAAAATGCTACTGGTGTTAATTCTGCTGGAAGCTTTTTAATCTTTTTTCAAGGCTGTGAGACTCAGACTTTTGGGGTTTAGGACATTACTCAAGGACAGATATGGTTCAAGGTCACTCAGGAGGAGGAGGCACTACTCCTCCACTTTCCTCACGGAGTTTATCGTGTTGGTCCATGGATTGAACCAACAGCCTTAGTGAAAGCTTTCATGAAACTTCATTTATTAAGACATTTCATTTTTTTTACTCCATTACTGCTACCATTACTTCTACAGGCTCTTCTTTTATAGCTAAGCCTCTGCTTGTATTTAAACTAATATAACTCATTAAAATGTCTTTATCGCTGTCACTGATAGCTCTGATACTATGACAGCCACAGTGACAAGTAAGACCAGCACTCGCTCTAAAGTTGTTACTGCAACTTCTGCCATAGTTGTAGTAGCAGTATTGTAGCAGTGAAACCTTGTTGCACTTGCTTAGCTGCTACCTCAACTACTTCCACTTTTATATGAAGTATTTGACATTATTTCGCGGGAGTAAAAACTACTAAAGTTTTCAAAATATTTTGACCAGTACACTTACAGTTTGAGCATGTCCTCAAGTGGCATGGGCCTGTGACTTTGACATTTCCTGTTTCGCTGTGTGTTTGCAGTATGTCATAGAAATGCATTTACTGTTTCTATCTGAGAAAATGGACAGCATTGACCTTTGTGCAGTCCTCTGCTGCCTCCATCTCAATGGCCCCACTCAAGGAGGTCCATGAGGACATGTAGGCGACACTAGAGGAGGGAGTTCCTTCTTACAGCATGATGAAGACATGGGATGCCGAATTCAAAGTGGCAGAGAGAGATGACTGCATGAAGGCTGATATTGTCCTTGTACTCAAACAGTGCTGACTTGCAATTTTCAAGTAAAACAGAAATACAACAAAAGTAATTCATTTCAGACTTTCTGCGTAGTCACTCAGAGTTGACTCTAATAAAGCATACTGTTTTTTTTTTTTTTGATAGTAATATTAGGAGTAGTTGTTCTGCTACCACAGATGCTGTAGCCAGGATTCCTATATTGCCCCTTCTGGCCCCATATTCTCTGTCTGCCCGTGAAAGTCTCATTGTTTTGCTTTGCATCCAGGCATACATCTTCTGCCTCGTAATGCCAGGAAGTCGACGCTGTTTCTATTTTTCACCTTTGTTACTCTGTCCTCTGTTATCTCCCCAGCCTCCTCTTGTTTTTGTGCACGAACGGAGTCATAGTGCGATAACACCAGTGACTGTGACCTTTTGGCATCTAAGCCAGAGTCTGCTGGGCAGTCTTGATAAGTAGGAGAGGAAGCAACCGACTGCCAGGTTTCCACTGCGGGGGCAAACAGGGCTTACACATTATTTATGTCACACAGTTTCCTCATAAACAACATTTTCCTTTTTTGGCGTCTCGTAGCTTACTGGCACAGTTTGCCCGCTGACTCGGCTATAGTTTTGAAAGAACAAGTGGTACTTTGAATCCCCTGCTGTAAACAGTTTAAGCTAATCCTGATCCCAAGTCAGTCGTGCTTGGCTTTACTATGTAAAAGTGGCTCGTGTTGCTGCTAGAGGGTTTTAAATGCAACCGTGGTGTTTATAAATACAGCTGTTGTTGTACTATCATTTACTGACTTATCTTCTCAGGCCTGTAATTTTACCAGGAGAGCAACCTGACAGCACCTCTGTCTCTCTGTCTGTCTGACTGTCTGTCCTCTAAGGCTGTCTGGTGGCAAGTTCTTAGTCTGAAGTGCTACTTTTTTCCAAAAGTGCCTTTTACCTTCATTATTATGGATGTAAGTGCTGATAGCTTAACGAGATTAATAAATAACAGTTAGAAATTAATGCAATTCAATGCTCCATATTAATGTTGAGGAGGGGACAAGGCTTCACCAGAGTTATATTTAGTATGTTAATCATTTGAGGTAAATTAATGTGTATTAATTTAATATTTAATCGCCAGGGCAACTGTTAAACTTTACTTAAACTTTTCTGGTGCTTAAAATAGGTCTGAAACAGGAGGGAGTGAGAACTGGCATCTCTAAAATAAAATATTAAAATATCTGCATATTTTTTAACTTTTGATTGGATAGTTGTTCAGTTTTTCTGGTTTTAGACTATTTTCTGAAGGCAAAGCTCTTGTATAATAGACAAGAGCTTTGTCATCAGAAAACAGTCCAGTTTATCTTGTTTTGTTATTTAAGAAAAGATTTTTTAAAGAATAAAAAACAATTATCCTTTTGGTAACAGCACTGAAACTCAGTAATAGTTATGGTCTTAGTAGTTTATTTCCATTCTTGATTAATCTTCAGTATTTTTGACAGTTGTTTATCTATAAAGCATCAAACAAAAGTGAAAAAATGACAAAATCATTGTCCAGAGCCCGAGACGATGTCTTCAAATAGCCTTATGTGCATTATAGCGTTCTTTGAATCACTAACGTATAAATCAACTTATTGCTTCAGCTTTGGCAGAACAACACTTCAGCTCTATTTATTACTGGTCTGCAAATCTGACATGTTGCTCCATCTAATCGCTGATGTTGTTTGCTTGTCGTTAATTTACCCAAAACTTTAAACATCCACTTATTAAATATTCATTATGTACACCACAACTAGATAAAAGGCTTGTCTGCCAATGTTAATTCAGTATGTTTACTGTTTTCTAGCATTTAGATTCAAACAAAATCTTTTCAGTTTTGGAAAAAAAAGAGCAGATGCAGGAAAATGGATTCAAAGATAAAAGTACAGATTAGAGGACAGAAAAGAAGACACATGATGTCAGGTTTATAATTTTACTGATGGATTATCAGGACATCTTTAGCGTAAACTGAAAATCTTCCTCCAAAAGATTAAAAATCCTCAGTTTTGACAAATTAAGTTGTACATTTCCTTCCTCCTCATTGCCACACATGCTGAAGGCTTGTTTGTCAACACATTTGTGTCTTTTTCCCCAGATTAATGGCAACCGCTGTGGTTTTACACTGGCTTTACTTTAACCGCCTGTTTTTCAGCATTTTCAGACCCTTCTGTGTCATTGAATGCTGCACAACTAGTATTTTCACCCTTTAAAGCCTGTAGTTACTATAGTTTCAATGCTGAAGTGGGCGAGGAAACATTAAGAAGATTTAATGGGTTTATATTCCACAGAGCTTTCTCATGGGACTTAAAGTTTAGAAAAAAATGACTTACAGGAAAAAAAAGAGACATCAGCATGCATTTAAACTGACTTTATTTTTCCCAACATTAAACAATTGGAAACCAAGCTTCCCTGCCCATTTACATCAAACGTAGCGCTGCTCTGTGGGACACACAGTTTATTTAAAGATCCTGTGTTTCTTGACGATTATTTCCTTTTAATGGTTGTATTCTGTAACCGTTTTGGGGTCGGGCACAGATGGCAGCAGCCGGAGGGAATCCCTGGTGGCTTTGGAGTTGAAAAACCCTCAGAGGCTCGTTGCATCGCTCTGATGTGGGCCAATGGCAACCATAAGGATCTGACAGCTTTCTGGCACGTGATTGGCCGCCGAACCTGCGGCTTCCTGTCTGGGGCCCCTGTGCCCCGTCGTGGAGGAAATGAGAAGGAGGAGATGGTTGCGTCACAGGGGTCTGGTATTAGTGTCTGCCGTTGAATTTTGAGAGACCTGAATGAAAAACCACCGTTCCCTGAAGTTATTTTGGTTTCTCAAACTAGAGGAACATCACAAAGCAAAAAAAAAAAAAAAAAAAGTTGGCACCGGAAAAGGAAACTTAAAATAGTACAGTAATGCTCCATTCAAGGATTTTTCTTTAAATGGTTAGGGCTAAATCAGGCACGCATGGAGGCTGCTCAGGATTGTTAAGATGGTTCTTCCTCGATTTTCCTGTTTGAAATAGAGACCACTAAATGGAGACCTATCCAACACACACACCATCGGTCACGTCCGTGTCTCCTAAACTTCTCTCCCAACCAGCATAAAGTCCTGTTTCATACCTGGACGAGCGACAGACAAAGAGTGCCAAAGAAGAAGGAGAAGCCACATGTTGAATGGGAGTCAAACCTCAGTCCAAAGCTGACATAACAAGAGCCAACTCAAACACCCGCTCAGTGAGTTTGAAACTGAGTGACATAGTCCAGTGATTACATCATCTCGCCTCAAAACCGGCACTGCTTTTGAAACCTCAGATTTCTTTTCCATAAAGAGCGGCCGGACACAGCAGTCGTATGCAAAGATGGGAGCTGGTCAACATTTTAGGTGGATAAACTGATGACAGAGTATGCGGCACAAACCTGGACGGTCACAGTTTTATTTTAGGCTGAAGACAAATAATGAAATGTCACGTCTCTGCTAAACAATTTACCCATTTGAAACTTTCTGATGATTTTGGGGTAGATTCTGTTCCTGATGAGATCCGATCATGTTTGTGTGTGACGTTCATGTGATGTTGCTCTTTCTTCTGAGGTGCAACTTCCTCTACCATTCTCATGTTTTCAGGCCTTGTTTGCAGCCTTGGTGGTCTCGCATATAGTAGTGCTCCGCAAACTAAAGAATATACAGGCCTGGTGTTAACTCACAGGGTTTAAAGACATGAAATCAAGTGAAGTGTGTTGCGCTCATCTTCGACCCAGCCCAATGGGAGCTATTTTTCCTCCATTCCCAGCGAGTATTTCAAAGTGAGTCTCCGATTGAAGATCTGCTCTTTTCCCTCTGTCCATTTAGTCTGGAGTTTTCCGGAAATTGTTAATCCACATCAAGCTTAATCGCATTACCCTCATGGAAGGCCATTGTGGTGGGTTTTCCTTTGATGTGGCGAGGATGCCAGCAGCACCAGCAGCAAACCAGAACACTGCAGTGTGTCGTGTTTCACACTCTGTTCTCTGGCTGTTAGCAGCTGTACACGGTGGATGAGATGTCCTGTGGAGTGTTGTGTCCTCTCGTCGGACTTAGTGCCAATGTCAGGTGCAAAAATGAGAACTTTTCTATTTTGGCTGCCGAGTTCGCAAAGTGTTCAGAGGTGTTTCAGCTGGTAGGGATTCAATGTCTTCATCGGACATTTCAGTTGAACACCAGCTGACAAGCAGGTTAAAACTTCTGCTTGTTTCTTTCAAAAAGTGACTGGTTTGGTTGTACATAATGAATAGATTTTACACTATTAAAAGAAAGATGGGTACTTATTATGGTGTAACAAAATTTGTGCAGATGCAAACAGCATCATCAGCTGATCTCAAACATTTACTGTTGCAGTTAAAACTGTACAACACAGAGGTAAACCTTCTTTTTAAATGTTTTCATGATGTTTTAACCATTGCAAAAACCACTGCTAACATCATGTATGTCTAAAGCAAAAGTTCAGGTTTTTAAAAAACAACTTAATTTAATGTCCTTTCAGATGATCACAAGTCTCTGCATCATGAGTTGAACAGTACAAGTTATAGTAGTTAAGAACCTTGTATCATTACTAAATGTACTGAAGGTTTAGACATTCAAATAATATTTAGATATTAAGTAACTTTGTTGATAAATGTAATTAAATGCTTTGAATTTTCTGTCTTAACTCATAAGTGCTGATTGAGGGTCCTTAAAAACAAACTCAACAGCTCAAGAGCCCAAGTTTCTAAATGCAACTCTTTTTTATTTTGTTCTGAGAAGAGCTGAACTGTGCTGCTATCAAAGGTTGACCCATCACACCAAACCCTGTAGCAAACAGAAAAATAGAAGGTTTCTTCTTTCCTTGGCATCAGTCAGATAAGCCTCAATTGCCTTATGATGCAGGAAGGGAATAAGTTATCTAGTTATTAAACAATAGGCTTTGCTGACTCATGTTCAACCTTGCTGCAGTCTTGATGATCGGCTTATCTGCTTTGAGCAAAAAGGCAGACAGGCTCTTTTGCAAATGTTTGTCTTATTATTGGAGAGAAGCGATGAAAAATCCACACTTCAGTTCAGAGGAAGCTGACTGATTATCTCACATCAGGATCGCTGACAAATGTTTTCCTTGAAACTTTGATGGAACTTGGAGAACAGGGATCAGAGGCCACCGCTCTCTGCCTCAACCATCTTTTTTCAAACCAAACATGCCTTTTGAGTTTAAAATACTTCAAGGAGGTGCTGCCAACCTCCCAGCTCCCATTCATGTGGGACAAAGCGCAGGTCTGTAAATTCCTGCAAACAGGACACATCAGAGACGGAACTATCAGACAGAGAGAGGAGGGTGAGGGCTGGAGGTGCTGGAGACGAGTGCTGCGGATAAGAAGGGAGATCCTTCCGGTTGCTGATAGCGATGGTGCCAACAGCAGCACCAAAGACAGACAGGCTGGAGGTCAACCTGACTCTTTATCTGTCCTTTTTTAGAATCAGGCTCTGTCTTCCTCTGCCTTATTCCACCTCTGTGTGCCTCTCACAGCTTTCTAGCCTCTCATCTCTCTGTCTTTCATTTTCTTTCCTCTTTCTTTTGCTGAAATCCAAAGTTAGAGTACTTAACAGGACATAGAAAAGATTTTTGTACTAATCAAGATTTCGGGACACTTTCGCAGTTTCAGCGACTCAACAAATTTTAAAATAATAATGTTTTAAATAAAAAATTCTAATTGTCAGACAGTCAAAGGAATGGATTAGTAGTTAAAAGAGAAATATATTACAAGTGCAGAGATTGATTAAGTAGATAGCTAAAAGTAATTGATAAACAGAATCAATAAGTGGTTAAATAAAAAATAAACTCAAAATAAATGTAGTTTAAATGCAAACTGGACCAGACTGACCGAAACACTGTCAGATAAAGTGATTGTAACAAAATCCACTTGAATGTTAGTGGCGAAAGAAAAAAAAAAATGGAAACATGTTGGGTGCTTCAGGTCATCCGATAGGAAAGATCTGAGCAAGACTACAGGATTGTGTGTGCATGTGTGTGTATGTGTGTTCTTCTTTCTGTTTACATGCATGTATAGGATTTTCTGCGTCCGTACAGCGGCTTAACAGAGCAAAACCTTGGTGAGAACACTTTTTCTTTGTTATAGTCATCAAAAATATCTTGCAAACACTCACACACACACCTGTGCTACATGGCTCTGCTCTATTCTTGCATTTGAAATTCAATTCTGAATGTCACTTTTGTCCCATTTCATCCGCTTAGGGCACAAAGTTGTGCACAGAATGTGTTCCTGTAATGGGAGATGACTGAAAGTTTAAGGAAATGTAGTGTTTACAGACGGTGTAACACCCTCCTCCTCCACCTAATCACAGTTTTCTGTCTGTCAGAGCTCCATATGTGCTGACTGTCTGAACCCAAAACAAGGCCCCTGCATCAGTCGCATGTGCATTAACGCTGGTATTCCATGTATACCAGTTTGTTACATTTGAACAAAACAGAGAAAAACAGTGGTTTGCAGAGTATGAATAGAATCACAGTATTTCCACAACTCCCAACAAAACGGGAGAGAATGGAGGGGGAAAAAAAAAAGAAAGCTAGCATGATGATTTGGGGTTATGAAAACATGTCCGACACATGTGCTCTCAATAAGGGGCGGTCAAATAGAATCAGCGACTTGGAGGAATTAGGGAGTCGGGATTGTGGCGTGGAACTTGGGAGCGCTGAATGGTAGAAAGCATGCCAGTTCCAGCTGGTGCTCTTTAGAAATGAGGACAGATGCCAGAAGCGTACTGTACCTCGCAGTGTGCTCTCTCTCTCTCTCCCTCCCTTCCCCTCCTCTCCTCTCCCTCGTTTCTAGACTCAGACTCAGTAATAATGCAAATGTGTCCTGGGAGACTGAGAGTAAGGAGGAGTTTGAGTTTTCATATACTGATGGAGAGAAAACAGAGTTACAGTTAAGGAGTAAAGTTGTTTAAAAACTTCGTTCCCCTGACAGCTGTAACCTAGATTAGTGCCAGCAGCAAATAATGTATGTCTAAGTGTTTCTTCGGCTGTTTTCACCAAGCTGAAGTGGGCTGAACTCAGTGCTCTGGCACAGTGGCCTATATTTCCTTTCACGTTTTACGGTTAAGTAATCCAAATTTTTGTTTAAGTGTAATTGTAGGAGACCCCCACCCCCATATTCTGGATGTATTTTTACTGGGACAGGAACCTCTAAATGTGAGCAACAGTGCAGCAGGAAGGTGTGCGCATTTTCAGTCTGTAAGACACTAAAACACACAACTAATACTTATTTTCATAATCAATCAGCCTGTCACTATTTTAAGTTAATCGGCTAGACAAAATGTCAGAATATTGACAATCAAGATGACATCTTTACATCTTTCAAGCTTGTTTTTTCCAAAACCCAAAAATATTCAATTTACAATAAGGTACA
>JAPZDY010000013.1:14085563-14102426 GCA_029783645.1 Ctenochaetus hawaiiensis | reverse complement strand
GGTACAAAAGTAAACTGCAGTCAGTGCTCACAGTTGAGAAGTGAACAAAAGAACATTTGGCATTTTTTCTTGATGAAGGACTAATGCTTACAGACAAATGAATAATTGATAAATCATTTAGGGTCCACTGTAAGAGGACATTTAGTTTAAATGAGTGAAAATGTCTGAGCTGTGTGGCATGGATCATTATGGACACTCTGCAGTGCTCATCACAGCCTCTTTTAATAAACGTTGTGTCAGTCTCACACAGGTTGTCGCTGAGACATATCTTATGTTGATCATCTCCTCTGATCCTTTCAGGAGTTCCCCTGATTGACGGAGGCACTGTGCGGCTCCCTCGTCTCATCGGTCTGTCACGAGCCCTCGACCTGATTCTGACTGGACGGCCAGTCGGAGTGCAGGAGGCTCTTGCATACGGATTGGCCAATAGAGTTGTTCCTGACGGCCAAGGTATTGTATTTACTGTAGCTTATGTGTTTATGAGCACTCTGTCATGGAGGATGCTGGGTATCACACCTCGGCTCATCATCAATACCAAAATGTGTCCATAGTATTGAGCAGTGTTAGATGTGGAGACCTTAAAGTAGGAACCTGAAGGAATTTTTTTTTTTATCCATGGTGAATACCAGTCTTGTAGACACCACAGAGAAACAGGCTGTGACCCACTTTCATTCAGGAAACACAGTTAAGGTTAAAAAAAAAAAAAAATCATATATAAAATCTAAATTTGTTCCAGTGAATCTGTTTTCTTTACTTGGCTTCAACACCACGCTGAAGCCATAACTCAACAATAACAGTGTTCTCTCCTCACTCATTCAAGCAGCAGTCTGAGGATTAAGCTATGCACACATTTCAATACGGCATTTCCTGTGTTTTATTAATGCATGAACATTCTCGTATCCTGAAAATCCCAAAAAAGCCTTTCCATGTGCAAATCTCTTGGAAGAAGGAATCTCTTAGAAGAAGATTATCGTAATTCGTAAAGGAAGTTCCTCTTCCCACACTCAAGCCTCGGCCTAATTGGCCTCTCTGAGGGATGATCACTTAGCGCGGGTTCAACATCACGGAAGTAGCAGCTCACCAACACATACACGCGCCCAGGGCATCAAAGTGTGGCATCACAAGGCGTATTTTCTTCCATAGGAATGATCTGGATGAGGTCCAGTGCTTTCATGTGGGTGAGGAGGCAGAGTGGCATGGACACAGCTCATAAAGACACAGCAGCAGGAAGGGCTGCTGCTTTTGGTTTTTGTTGTAACAGAAAGGGTTAATAGCACACCAAGCTGGATGGGTTTCCTATGTTTATAAACAGCTGCATTTCATAGTATGTGAGTAATGTTCATATGCCTTCATGTGGGACTGACTTCATGTTGCTGCCACAGCTTTACAGGCGGCCGTGGAGTTAGCAGAGCAGATCAGCTCCTTCCCTCAGCTCTGCATGCGAGCCGACCGCTCCTCCGCCATCTACAGCTGCTACGACGCTCCATCCTTCATACAGGTACACCTGACGTACGAGATCTGTAATACCTTTATCTACGACACCACCATGTCAGCCCAAAACATGCAGCAGAGGAGCAGATACAGGTAATTCTTTCACTGAAAAAGGTCATTTTTAAATGGTTTAATCTGTCGTTCTCTGTCCAGGCCATGCAGTATGAGGTCGACCACGGAGTTTCTGTCATCCAATCAGAATCTGTCCCTGGGGCAACCAAGTTCACCACTGGAGTTGGAAGAGGAGGAAAATTCTTCTAGGATTTAGATTGTAGAGACCTTTCATGTGTGATTTTCACGTGATCTAACACATCTCCGTACATTTATTCTGGAGGTCAGTGATTACATTTTTAATCATACAGTTCGACTCAACACCTTCAAGAATGATTCTGATCAAACCTGTCCTTCTCTCTACTGTTTTAGAGCATGTTTGGATAATGTCATCTCATTGCTTAACCAACCAATATTATAGATATAGGTAATAATGACTAGTAATTGTGTCATATATGAGACCTAAGCTGACATTTTTGATTAATGCAACCTCAAAACCTTTATTCTGCATTAAAGCTACACTAAGAGATCAAGAAAGTGCATTCTATTAGAGTAATAAAATCCAAAACACCCAGAAAAACAGGAACAAAGGTAAAGTTAATCCAATCACAATTTGCACAGTACCTTTTTACGCCTAACTTTCAATCTTCAAGCGCCACATTACACGTTGCAGCGTGTGCACAGCTGCTTTCGAATGAAGGCTGTTTGGACTCTGATGGTTGGGAGGGAATACAACTCCAAGTCAAATATAGACTGGGGCTTTAACTTTCATTTTCTTGATGCAAAACACACCTGCAGCTCTATCTGCCTCCACCTTTGCTATGTTCAAGCCAAGATGATCGAACCAAGCCAAACTGTTATTGATTTTCATTTGAATATCTGTCTGATTTCCTTTGTGAATTATAAATATATATGTTGTTTGAAGAAATGGACTGGATCAGTTTTTTTTTTGTTCAAAGCAGAGTCAGTGAGATATCTGTATGTGCTGGGCCACGCAGAGCTTTAAGAAGACTGTGACCACAAAACTAATCCAACACAAAAGGCTAAAAAGGCATCAAAAGCCTGAAACCTGCAGCGGCTCGCCGTTCTCCCTTTGACTGGAACAACACTTGGTTACCAGGATAAGACGTGTGTTCACATTTGTGTACCAGTGTGATTGAGTAACCTGAGCAAATATACTGTAATTACTGCAGAAGACTCAGCACTTTTTCCTATGGTTTTGGAGCACATTTTACCTCAATTAGGCATGTTGGAGGGGTGTGTGTGTGTGTGTGTGTGTCATACTCGATCACAGAATTCATACAAGATTGTCTTTGTGTGAACTCTTTTGTGACCTTTCAAGTGCTCTTGAATAAAATATTCTCACAGGAAAACTGAAGGAAAAAGTAAAACCGAGCTCCATGGTGACGTGGGTGCGTGTGTATGTGTGTGTATGTGTGTGTGTGAGTAAAAGAGATATATACAGACAGACAAAGACCTCATTAGGTCTAGGAGGTGTCCTGTCTAGACAGTGTGATGACAGGACACAGAACCTCTGTTTAATGTTTCCTCCTCCTCCTCTCTGGGCCTCCAATTCACCCAGCATACACACAGATTACCTGCTCTGCCTCTGGGGATCCACACACACACACACACACACACACACACACACAGAGTTGCTTAATGTCAAAGATGTATAGAAGTATTTAAGGGTTTTTTTTCAATCATCATCAACACCACAGTGTGCAGTTTGTCTGTCACTGCATCATTGTAGTGGGACTGGAAAGCACAAAGGAGGAAGAAGCTGTAAATATGTTGAATGTGTGTGTGTGTGGCACTTACCCAAGGTTAATAGTGTGCAAGGTGTTTAAAACATGGAGTCTGTGATCTAAATATGAGGCAGTAAAAATCTCCCATTTCCTTTAATCGTTTTGTTAACAAAAGGACTCTTTCCCTGTTTGTGTTAAGTGCCATAGCCACAAAAAAATAAGAAAACATGCCATTCACTGAGTCATTGCTATGAAAAAAGTCTTTTTTTAAACATTTTTTGTTGCTCAGACTCAACCTAATGACTGAATCTGTCTTATAAATCAGGAATTTAAGTAAACAGGACTTTTGACTCCAAGACAAACTAAAACAAGCAGATAAATGACAAATAGCTTCTTTGTAAGTCCAGTATGGTGTCCTAAGCAAATGTGTGTTGTTTCAGACCCTGATCAGCCCTTTTCCTCTTTAATGCACACACACACACACACACACACACATGGTTACAGGTACACACATAATTCAATTTTTCAAAGCATGTTTAAAGTCTGTAGAGATCATTTTAATACTGAACTGACAGGATTTCGGCTTGGTAGACAAGAAAAACATTTTAAAATCTAAAAATCTCGTCTGGTATGGTTTGCCCTATTGAATGTTTGCCAGTAATATTACAGAAAGAATCTACAAAAGTTTTAGTGAAAGGGCAATAAAATGGAAACACCAGCTTGGATCTTTAACATGCTGAAAAAGGACTCATAAAGTCAAAATATGACATCTGAGCTCTATCAGAGTGATATGCTGTATTTAGTCTGAACTCTAGCAATAAAGTGTGTGTATGTGTGTGTGTGTAGTGGTATGTGTAACTTTGATGCTGGTTCTCACTCCTCACATGCTGATAAGATAGGCTCCAGCAGCAGCAGCAGCAGCAGCAGTAGCAGAAACACAGAGATATGGACACCTTTGGGCCTTATCACCAGGACCATCGCTGTCTAAAGGGACCATGAAGACATAACACAGGTTAGAGTGAAAGGAATGACAGGAGGATGAGGAGGGAGAGGAGGAAAAGAAGATTTTAAAGTATTCCTTTTCAGTCCGCATTCAGCTGTGCTCTGGGAGTGAAAACCATATAAAGCACCAGGACATTTGACAGAGGCAGAGAGATGAAAGTGCAGCCAAACCTGCAGCTGGTGCAAATTTTAAACGTTATATAATTAATTAGAATATTTTGGAGCGTTTATGTCTGGTGTTGGAAGGAGATGAGAGCGCTTCTTCATGAGTGCTGCGCGTCATTGCCTGCTGTTTCGCACTCCATCGTCAGGGGTCGTGCCTCAGCTGGACACCATTTATTCTGCATTAGCGGTGTGGACACACACCTTGATACTGGATGTGTGAAGATGTAATCCATGCGTCATCAAAGCAGATTTGGCAAATCCATTACAGTGTGTACTCTTTCAGACTCGAGTAAATTAATTCAAGACGGTGCATGCGCAGCGCAACAATCCAAACCTCATGAAACAGAAACAAAACCATAAATTTGAGGAGCATAATGTGCACAAGCCCGCTGCAGTAAAAACTAGCTGGAGCTATAACACGAGTAACAACAAACAAAAGCTAAAAATATCAAAAACTGGGCGTATGATGAAGACATAATATGACAGAGGCTGTAAAAGAATGTAGCAGAAACATTATGGGCAATATTTATATGCGGAGTCGACTAACTTTGCGTTTTTATGAGAACAGACAGGCTGTCATTCTGCCCCGAACAAAATATGGAAATATGATGGTAGAGTTGTCCTTGTAGCCTGAAGAGCTCCACCTCTGGCTAAGTGCGCACGGAGTGGGCGGTTTCTGAACACACATACACACAGAGACACACACAGACGCACACGTACACGCGCGCACGCATATTATGGACTGCAACCTGCGGATTCCTGTTGAACTCACACACGCAGCCTGTAGGAGTAGGTGACAGTCACCGAGATCACTTCAGCTGTTACAGGGCGGCTTGGGAAGAGCGAGACTTTGGAAAATCTCACAGTCCGGACAGCAAACTTATCGGTTTAAGTGAAATGGCTTCTTTCAGAGGGCTTGTTTTTATTTTATTGGTGAACTTCGGTGTCTTTTGACCGACTTACCGGAGCGCTCAGAATAAAGTTTCACATGGTGCACTTTATCCTGAAGCAGCACAGCGCGCGACGGGAATCAGAAATGAAAGCAGGAGCGACACTATTTTGCGCATTTCTCTTTAGAAAGTATTTCAAATGGCCTGACACACGAGTCTTTTCTGGCTTTTGATCTGCGGCTGCGACGGACAACTGCGCGCTCAGACGGACTTTGGTTACAATTACGCACTTTTTTCTTTTGGATAGGCGACTGAAGCTCCAAGCCAGACACACTTGGGACTCCGGAGAGCACAGCAGGACAGCACCATGACCAGCTGCTGGCTTGCCTTGGTCGGATTGTGGTGGAGCGCTTATTACTGCATGTTCCTGGTCGCGGGGAGTAATTATTCACTGGATGGAAACAACGAAGTGCACCCGGGTTTCATCCACCGGCGGCTGCGGACGCACGAAAAGAGGGAGATGCAGAAGGAGATCCTCTCCATCCTCGGGCTGCCGCACAGACCGAGACCGCATCTGTCGCACGGAAAATACAACTCCGCTCCACTTTTCATGTTGGACTTATACAACACCATATCTAGCGAAGAGAAAAGCCAGGTGGAAGGTTTACTGGACCGCTATCAGACGATGCGGACGACCCAGATTCCTCCTCTCGCCACATATCAAGAGACTGCCTTTCTAAATGACGCAGATATGGTGATGAGCTTCGTTAATCTAGGTAAGTTACTTTAAATTAGTTTATTTTATCGGAGATTTTTTTTGTGTAATTTCGCTTTTGTCTGATGGTTTTGTGAATCGCACGCAACTCACTTTGCGAGACTGAATAAAGGGTGAACAGGTGTTTGGCACGAGCAAAGTTGAGGCGGAGGGGCGCTGGGAAGAATCTTACACGGCAACATAATATAAATTTATGAGGATATGATTTTTGAAAGTATTTTCTCCATGTTTTTCACATTGGAACTATTTTTTGACACCTAAAACTGGATGACCCACATTTCATTTTACCACTCCATGAACACCACCACCACACACGCTCAGTGATGGATCACTGTGTGGACCACATAGAGGCCAGATACTCCCTGATACTCTGTATGTTAGAAAATCTGGTGAGGTCTGTCTTATTTCAGAGTAATTCATTCTTATACGTCCCCTCTCCGGCTAGATTGGCCCTTCTCGGCTCATTTATAGGACCAAAATTCTGTGGTTAGTCAGACTGTGCAATCTGCTCCATGATTTATGTTTCGCGGGAAAAGTAGACCCAGTATCTTCAGCAAACCATCAACCACCACCGCTGGTATTTGTATATAAAGGGCTATTCCTGCCGTTGACCTCCAGCGCAGGGAGTTGCGGGTTCTTTGCGTAAATTGCGTCGCATTGTTTGTGTTACCCCGTCAGATTTGTCTTTAATTAGCTCCAGTCACGATAAAGAGGGACACTTTAATCATAACGAGTTTGGAACATAAAAGCCCAAAGTCCTTTCTTCCATTAGCAGCTCCAGTGTTTACTGGGAGACTCTAAACAAAGCGCCTGAAGATAAACAGAGGCGCTGCCAGAGTCAGACACTGGTGGACGAGGAGGCTTGAATCCAGATTGATTGTCATTCTTCATGGGAACTAAGGGCATTGTCATGATCCGGCCATGAGAGCAGTGGGAATGTATCATTGCTGAAGAATGTAGTAGGCTGTCATGTTTTTTTTTCCTGTCTTGAGCTTTTCTTGAAACAGGAAGTCATTCAAATATTTTCGCCCTCACCTTTATAAACCATTTAATAGTAACTCAGTGCCACACATGAAGCAGAAAATTAGGACGGGAGTTAGAAAAGGCAAATGGCTCTGCACTTATTGGTCCTGTGAGTGTTGGTGTTGCAACATGTATAGTGATGAAAACCAGATATTCAGTCAGGAGGGGAGCGTCGTTTTGGTATCAAATATCGAAGCCCCTCTGTTGGCTTCTGTGTGGGAGCATGATGGTGGCGGCGTGGTGTTTGTGTGTCTGTGGTTTTGGTATTCCTGTGCTGCTGCTGCTTAAGATCGGGTCCGTGCTCCTGTGGTGTTGCACATCTGGCCCTCCGCTTTGATTAATCGCGTCCTGTGCATCTTCTGACGATTCCCTCAGATTTCTGCAGTGACCGGGGGATTAGGTTGCCATCTCCTCCAGCCGTACACAGAGTCCTAACCGCCCTGGAGGAGGGACGGCTTCCTCCCCGAATGTGATTGTAATTAATGTTGGACAGGCCAAGGCTTTCCATCTGCTTTGCAAATAAGGCCTTGCACGACTACCGTGTGTCATCGCCGTCCGATTGGTTTTTAATGCATCTCTTGCTCGATTGGGGCAGTTTGTGTGGAGGGCTTAGAAAGCTTTTGTAGAAAAAGAGGCCTAAAAGTCTCCTGGGTGGTCTCTCTTGTTTTAAAAACTGAACTAAAAGTCTGGATATCATGTGTGGCCAAAAAATGAAACTACAAATTTGAATCAAGATAAATGAAAGGAAGAAAAAAGGGGAAGCCAAACAATCTGTCTGAAGCGATTAGAAAAGTCTGGTGCAGGATTAACAGACAGAGCCCTCAGCAGACTTTTTTATGTAATCTGTAACTGTGGAACTTTATTTTCAGATTACGTAATTTTAAAAGCCCAGACTGAATAAAAAAATGCTCCATATAAACACCCCAAATAGAGCATACAAGCCAAAAGTGATTGAAATTTTAATTGGTTGCAGTGGGGTTGTTTAAACATTTTCATATCACCCTTTCAAGTAAAAATGTATGAAGCTTCCAAGCTGAACTGGACTTTGGAGCGGAGTTTGTTTTTTTTTATTCCAGCTCTTAAAGAACTGAACATTATTTGGACACCACAATAACTGTAACAACTGTGCTGAACAGACCATATGCATCCATCTTCTGGGAGCTGATCAAACATGTGCCGGAGAGATGCTGCTGAATGAGTCGGTGCTGAAAAGAAGCTGTTGAGGAAGACGAATGCATGATGTGTTCATTACTTTTGCACATGTCACACAGCTGCTCCGATTAAATGCGTCGGTGCATGTAAACACCAGACGGCATAAGATCACATCCAATGTAAACAGCTGACCTGGAACCTTCAATCGGACTGATTTCAACCAGAATGAGGGAAAAAAAAAGCGCACGTGAAACCGCAGTTTGTGTTTGTGACAGCAAATCAAAACAACAACAACAACAGAAAAAAAAAGAATCCAGCAGCTCTGTTTACACTGAGCATCTGATTTAAAGCTGGATTTACCTTTTTACTTTAACAAATCCTCCCAGTGTGTTGATGTAAGAATTTCAGATGTTTAAATGACCCACAGCAAATAAAATGATGACAGTGATTTAAGCTTGGGCCCGAGCTGATGTCTTTCACAGCCAGCTGCGGCAGTAACACAGATAGAGAGCTCATTTTCTGAGGGAACTCTCTTGGGGCTCGGGCAGATTTAAGAGCCCCTGCGTTACATCCAGTCTCAAGTGCGTTCTCTGCAAACCATATGCAACCCCTCCCTCCTCCCCTCCGTCTGCTTCTTGCATGATTCATGTGGATCCCTTGTTCCATCATCCATTCTCCTTAGCTTTCATCACTTGTTCAGAATGACCCACTGAGAAAAAAAAAAGCTGAGCAAGTGCTGGAAAACTTCAAAATTGGGGTACCAGGAGCATATTTTCCAGCTCCCTTTTCATCTTCATTCCTAGAATAGCACGCTCATCACCGTTTGTCTTGTGGACGTTCTGCTTTTCCACTGAGGTCTAGTGAAGTGACACTGTGCTGAATGACTCATGCTGCGTGACACGCTGCAGCTCTGAACATGTCCTAATGCCCAGCAGGGTCTTTTCCTAATGGTAACGTGCACTTTTAAAGGTTCCCTTTGGAGTTTGAGACAGTGAGTAGTGCTGTGCAGTTGTTTACGAGTGAGTCGTCCTCGTCCACACAAACATGCAGATATTAAATGTTTTCTTTGGTGCTTAAAAAATACAGACATCTTGACTTTAAGCATAAAATTAAAACCATTAACCAATTTATTAAAACAAGGACACTGATAATCTTACATTAAACAGACACATTAATATATTTTGGGGGTTGTATACGTGCAGAAAAATCCTAATGTCCCTCAGAGACTCTGTTTGAGGTTTTAAGTACAAATACATCCTTTTTTTAATATTTTAGGAGAACTCTGTGCTTAGGAGAATTTAGCAGAAAAAGGATGACTTACCCCTTTTCAGATGCTGGTCTCTGGTCACAGACTTTCTAAAAAATCCCTCACAAGGACATATATTGTGGAGTGGGTGTGGAGACACTGACTAATATTGGTAAGGTGCATCCCAGTGGAAAGCAAATACAAGAGGTCAGTCATGCTCACTCAATTAATGAGGGGTGACATACTGAAGAACAAATATCCTCAGCCAACGTGAGGGCTATAATAGCCAGAAGGGGAAAATTTGCTATTCCTATCGCATTTGGTTTCAGTGGTTGAGCTGTTACCTCGTGGTTATGGTGAGTCAAGGATGCACAGAAATGGCTTTGGTTTCACGGGTCACAGAACAGGAACTCCAAATGTTGTTCCTGTGTCATCTGCATTTAACTGTGATGAGTTTGCTTTGCAGTTGCTCCCCTATGCCAGCCAGCCAGCCAGCCAGACAGGTGTGGGGGGCCTCTGTAAGCTTGGCTTGGCTCAGAAAGCAGCCCAAAGCTCCCCTTGCTTGTTTGCTCTCCCACCCTTTGCTGTTTGTTCGCTGGGCCTCACCAGAGAGATGGTCCCATAATAATCCAGGAAAATCCATCCTCAGCTTTAGAGTAGATTTCATCATTTCACTCTTCCCACAGTTTTTAAATATAGGGATTAACAGGTGAGTTGACCCCACCTCCCTTCTAATTGATGGACTATTTTCTGTTCTCAGGGTATTTTTGCCAAGTTTCTTATCATCAGATAAAACTCAAAAACTTTTTTTTGCGCTTAGCTGCATGTGTTGTATATGTTCCTGTTAGTCAGATCATAAATCTGATTTCAATGTTCTTTTTTTCCCCTGGCTACGTGCTGAAATCAGGGTGGCTGATGCTGCAATCTGTGTGTTTGCTGCACCTGAAACTGTTTGGTAGATGATGGTTTTAAAGCACTAAAGCTGTCTAGTGAAGGCTAAATTACAAATTTACAGTTCATATAAAACTAATTATTGCCATAAAAATGTTAAATTGACTATGAGTAAAAGAAAAGTTGAGTCTCTCACACCCATACGATGTTTCAGTGGTTGTACTGATCAGGGATCAGAAATGCTTTGTGTGTTACAGGGAGAATGGCGGCTAAGTTCAGTCTGGTTTCAGGATCATTTCGGTTGTTATCATGACCACATCAGACAGACAATCAAATTTCATCAAATGCTTCTTGACTGCACTCACACTTGACTTTTTTGATATTGGATATCTTTCTAATCCACCCAGGTTACATGAAGTTGCCATGTATAAATGCAGTCTAAGTCATTGTGGCCCATTTGAAGGCCATTCAAGTGTCTGGAAAGTTGAATCACACGCGCTTCCTCCAGCTCAGATATTCTAAAATTATTTCATGCTTTTTTGAGCTTGTCTGTGATCATAGCTACCTTCCCTTTTGTTTTCTCTTCTCTCCTCTCCATCTCTGCACACCTCATTGCATTGCTATAGCTGAGCTGTCACTAGACCTCTTACCTAAGTCAACAGCCACGCTTTCTAGCAGCCTACCTCCCACACTTAAAAGGCAAACAAGCTAGGAGCTTTAAGAAGTGGGTTTTTAGAAGATTAGCCGGGTCCAGACAGCCATGAGCTTATTCTCAAATGAACTGCCCTTATTAACTGGCTGTTTTCCTTGTCTTATGATGCCTGGCTGCATTTCTCAGTGCCTAAGTCCAGGTAAGCCACTTCCTTTGCAGCGAAACGTGTCCCAAAGCCCAAGCATGATCAAATGATTAGTTGGCTTCGATCAAAGAGTCAATTGTTTGATGCAGAAGGGAGCTTTGGAAAATTTCACTAAACCGTCTTGAAACACTTCCTGCAAAGCCTCAGCGACCAGAACAGAACAAGACCACCCGTCACTTCACCTCAACTTCAAGCATACCATAAACAGTATTAGCCAGAAGTTAAGCGTGGAATTCAAGATATGCTGCAGCAGAATTAAGGATATTTTCTGAGGCATAAACTTGGCAGTTGAAACCTTCTTGCAGTGGTGAGAAAAATTACATTAATAAACTACAAACCTCTGTTTGTTTTCATCTGTTTACGGTATCAGATATTTCACTGCAGCTACAAGTTCACTTGAACTTGCAGCGATGTTCAGGAACGGCCCAAGATATACAAATAATTCTGCTTATTGAGTTACAGTTTTTTAAAGTGCTTCCTTTTTCCTCATGTTTGGATTGTATTGGTTGTCAAGCTCTCTGGCAAAACACACAGCTGCCTCTAGAAACAAACACGGTTGATGGGGGAAACATCTTTAGTTAACCGGATTATGTCTTTTCCAGTCAAGTTTCACGTCTGTCATACAACATGAGGTGTTACAGGACGACTCTATTGTCCATCAGAGTTTTTGCTGCAGACTTCACAGTGTACATGAGTGTGTGCATGTCTCCTGATGGTGTTGTCCTCGGTAGGTGGAGGAATAGCCAAAGTTACCCTCTTGCTGTGGGTGGTTACGTATATAGAGGTACACACACACACAGTTGGTCGACCCTGAGGTTACAGATAACCATTTATAAGAGAACATTCCATTTACACTTGAAGTCATCTCTGTCACACACTCTGCTCTTAACACCCTTCTACCCCCACGCCCACCCACCCCGATGATTTCTTTCCCTCTCACGCCATAACTCTCCGACCTGAGGAGATGGCAGCAGAGATGGGGGCTAAGCGCAGAGATTAAACTCCTCGCCTTGTTTTCTCTCTCCGTCTTCATTTATTCTCCTGTGCAGTCTCGTGTCTTCATCGGACATTCCATTTCGGAGCGATAGTGTGGCGTGAGATGGAGGAGTGTGACAAGATAAAGAGGTGAAGCGAGGCGCACTCACGGCTGGTAACGATCCATTGAACGGAGCCGATAACCCTGGCGGAACATCTGATTAGGCCCCGCTGCTCCCATTTATCACCTCTGGGTGCAGGCATGGAGGAATTTGCACTGTTTGTCCTGCTGCGCTTCACTGTCCTCTCACACGTTTGTTGTTTTCCACGTACCTGTCTGTCTGTACATGTCTTATTTTCTCTCTGTCTTTGCTGCGCGTCAGATTGTTGCTGTATTTCATCCTGCTGCATTTACACAATATCTCAAATCAGCCTGGAAAATCCTCAGGAGTCTCGATCACATGCAGTGCAAGAGAAAGCAGCTGATTAGAAACAGGTTGATATGATGGTTTCCTTCAGAAACTCATATAAACAGACAGCACATGATGTAAGTATTAGAATATTGGCCCTGTATTAAACATATTGATTATAGTATAGGTTTTACTGGAGAGTCTCTGGTCCACATGCAGTTTTAAAGGCTTTTCCATCCCAAAAAGAAAAAAATCTGGCATGAAAAGGTATCATTTAAAGGTTTTAAAGTCTGGCTCTGAAAGAAAGAAATACAGAAAACATTATATCATGACTTTTCTCCGTATTCTTCTTGTATTGCTCAGACAACCTTTTGCAAACTTGTAGTTGTAGTCTTGAATGTTTAATGAGTGCTGCATCGGTCGAGTTGTTTGGGTGTGTTCATAAAACAAGGAGAGACAAAAGGAGAGTGTGTGCGTGTATTTTTACTCCTGCTTTGCTCTTTCCTGCTTGAAGGGTTCGTAAAGCTGTCAGCCTTTGTTTTGTGTTTAACTTGTCAAACCAAGGAGATCATTAACCTGGAATTAGTGTGTGCACTTGTGTGAGGATGTGTTTTTCTATACGTTATATGTGACATAGAGAGGCAAAGATGCAAACAAATGTGGCTCTTCTTTGATTTATTCCTGCATTTTCCCTCAATTGCGTTTCTGACCACAAATAAAACCAAAGCCACAACATGCATTATGCTGAGAGTTAAAAACATCTGACATCTGAGAATTCTGGTGGATATGAAGAGCGGGACTCTGCACCGTTCACACCTGGAATTTGGTGAAAACAAAAAATAGAATTTTGTAACAACATATGTGCTCTGTAATTACATGTAGTTTTAGTTGTAAAGAATAAGTAACAAAATATGAGGCCTTGCTGACACTGCTTTCAAAAACATGGGAGCAGCTGGAGAAACTGTTTTTATTCTGCACACTTTGCTTAAGCTGGATAACTGCACAAAAATGAAGGAAGTGATTGAATATCAGTGCAGTTTTGGACGCATAAAAAGATATTTATAACTGTCAAAAGTATTATTGATAAGAAACAGTCAAGGTCAGCAATAGAGATGCGTCTATTCTGCCCAATCAAAAGCACGAAAAGTGTCTGTTATTGATGTAATTTGTTATTGCAGTGCTTGTTAACAATAATGTTTTCTAACAAGTAGTATGCAATAAACTTACTATTTATTTCATAATAAGATCATGGACATACTATAATTATCTCACATACAGTTTAAGTGCACTAAACTGCAGGTCTGCTGCAGCCACTGGCTGAGTGTTGGCCATCGCAGTAAAAATGGGACCTGCAGGTGTGCTACTGTTAACTTAGCCTCGGCTGGCTTTCAGGCCATCAAACACAAAACATCCCCCTCAGCTTATAGATGTTTTGTGTTTGACCAGATGTTTCCTTGGGCTAGATGTGTTCCTGTTCAGTTTTCCAATTTGTATTGCAATATTGTAGCAAGTGTTGTCTGTGTGGAGTAATAAAAAGTGTTGCAAGTGCTTTCGACTCGCCATCGCTCTTACTCAGTGTGGCTTGGACAAGCTACAGCGGATTGCTCTCTCTTTCTCAGTACTATTTGTTAGTATGTGTTTTTTAGATACCAAAGTTTGGCACACGTTGGGACTAGGCAGTACTGACGTAAATCAGGTATGGTTAAAAATACAAAGTCAGTTGCCAACCTTTGTGATGAAGTTTGGAGTGACTGTAAGAGCAAAAAAGTGAGGATGCTACAAGACAGAGGGACATGTGGACGTCATAGGAGGCATTAGTGCATTGGTGTACTATAACACAGCTTAAAGACAATAACAACAACATCATCAACAATAATAATAATAATATAATAATAATAATAATCATAATCACAATAATAAATGTTGGAGCGGGGGATATGTATGATTATGATTGTCATTGGGCCTTGATTTAAAACAGTGTGGGAAATACTGGTTTACCACACTTTAATCCCTGAAGGAACGTAAAGCACTTCCTTTTTTGACTATTTGTCTCTGTGGGTTTTAAGATACTTGCTTCTCTCTGGACTCCATGTTGTTTTTTCAAGTTAAGAAGGGACAGTTTACTGTGATTTTGCTTCCATATAGAAATCATCATGGTATTTTTTATGAAAAAGTTGAGTTGCCTTCTTTGTCTGATAGACATAATAGGTGTATGCGTTTGTTTATCCGTAAGGCCCTTATCAGTTCATTGCTATTTTATATCACAGTGATACTAAATTGATCCTCTGGAGCACATCAGACTCTGTCTTATGACTGTCTTTCACTGCAGGCCCCTTGAGATTGCTCTGAACTTAGAAGATCCCTGACTACCTGGATCTCTTTACAGAGCACTCTATCTCTTGACATCATAGTATATAAGGAGTTAAAATAAGGTTATTACTATTACTGAAATTTTATGAAATCTTTTTACTCCTTAAAGGCCTTGTTTGAATATTTGTGTTGACACATCTGATGTGCAGGACTGAAGCATTTGCAGTAAACACTGGTTGGTATGTCTTTGGAATTTCTGGTCCGCCTTGGTGTTAAAAAAGGTTGTGAACTTGTGAACCGCTGAACTCTGAATCTGCGTGTCCTTGTGTGCCCAGTAAACTCCATCCATTATCATAATGATGCCGTCGTTTGCTCTGCCAGGGAGGCTCGCTCTGGTAATGGAGGTGATCGCAGCGGACAGGAACGACCTAAATGTCACGGTAAACATTCCTGCTGTCACATTCTTCTGCAAAGCCACCGGGAACCCTGCAGGGATTTATCTCTAGTTAAATAAAAAAGCTGCAGAAAGAGAGAGAGAGGAGAGAAGAAAGGAAAGAAAAAAGGCACACCCAGAGGATGCTTGAGGGCTGAGAAACTCTGCGACACATGAGAGGTGATTTAAAGCCTTTGGTGACCTTGAAGGAGCAGAGGAAGGAGGGTGTGAGTGTGTGTTTGTTCTGGGAGCTGCATATACACATTTATGTGTACACAAATGTCTTTGTGTTTATATGAGTGCCACTTGAAGTTATTTTATGGTCAGAACAAGTAGAAACATGAGGAAATCCTTTTTTTTAGACATGCTAGCAGCTTGTCGGTTGGTGTATACACCACCTTGGTCCAGACTGAAAAATCTCAACAATGATGGGATGGATTGTTGTGAAATTGTACACGGACATTAATGGATCCCAAAGGATGAATCCAGCTTATCCACAGGCTTTTCCTCTGATGCACCTTCAGATCGACATCTTCATCTTTAAATTACATGTCTACATGATTGAGGATCAGTTGCATTAACTTTAGTGATTTCATCTAATGCCACTACCAGGTGAGAATTTAAAGCTTCCCTTTACCTGCAAAGAAAAAAAAAATCCCATCAGCCTTAGCAGTACCTTGTGTTTAGTGCTTATTAGTAAAGCATGCTGACATGCTAAACTGCGATGTTAAGCATGGTCATTATTATACCTGTTAGATATGAGCATGTTAGCATTGTCTTTATGAGCACATTAGCATGTGGACATTAGCATTTAGCTCAAGCCAGTGCTGTTTGGGTTTTGGTTTGAAAAGCGGAGCAGAAGAATTTTCTGTAGGTATCAAATGAAAGATGTCTTGTGGTTGCACTACATTCTGGTGCTGTGTTTTTATTCGTGTTTTGTTATTTTGGGGGGAATATTTTGACTCAAAATCTTTTGCACCTGTGCTGGAAATAAATTCTTGGACCAGTTACTTTTTACAGATACAAAAAAAGCACCCCTCCATAAGCACACTCAGAAACTTAAGGTAGGTCAACAATGGCAGCTTTTTTGACAGTGATGTGTGTGTTCGGGTGGAGCTTTCCTCAAAGGTCAGAGTCAAGGGTTAGGGAATGAATGCGGTCACTCACTTATGCAATGTCCTTGCAAGTACACAAATACAGACATATGTGACTTGGCTTACGTGTGTCTGCATTGATAATCAGAGTGTGTTTAAATGTACTTGTTAGAGAGGAAGAACTCCCACGCTGCTCTACAGAAGTCTTCTTCAAATACTGATGTAACAGAGAAAGCTGGATCCCTCGGCCCCTCGCATGTTCCCAGGCTGCTCTTCTCTCTAAAAAGGACGTGCCTGAAACAACAAGCATTGGTCCACAGTGAGAGAAAAGGCCCCATGTGAGCGCAGAT
>JAPZDY010000013.1:14075420-14085463 GCA_029783645.1 Ctenochaetus hawaiiensis | reverse complement strand
TGCTGCTGACAAATTTATGAGCCCTAGGTTGACCCTCAGGCTGACTTTCCAAACATGATACTGACAGGAAAACAGTCGGAGATGGGAGAGATGGAAGGAGGTATAGAAGAAGAGAGAGATGAGAAAAAGAGCACAAAGGAGGACAAGTGGCATAGATATGTGTATGCTGTGTGTTCATTAGGGAATAAAAAGCTTGTATTGTTAAGATATTGGATAAAAAATAATGGTTTAGATAACAAATGCAGGTTTTTCCCAATTTTTCTTTCTTGCTCCAATTCTTCTGACTTCCTTTAAGACTTGGAGCAAGTGCAAAATATTCTCTCCAAATTTAAGGCGTCACTTTGCACAAAAAGTGGTGGACAGAGAAAGCTGAGGCCTCTAACCACAGGCCTCAGCAGAGAAAGAGAAACTAGGTGAGAGAAGAAACTAAAAGTAGGAGAGAGGAAAGTGAGAAACTGCAAATGCAGAAAATAAAAATAAAGAATAGTAAGGTGAGAAAGGATTAATAAAAATAAAGATGGTGTTTTTTTGGAACTTAGTGGATACTACAGTACACTAGTCTGACCAGATGATGGGGGTTTGACTCCCTATGAAGCCGCCCATTAGAAAAATGTATCCACTCCCAGTGCCGTGAGGCTCTCTGGATAAAAGGATCTTATCACTAAGGATGTGCAGGGGAAACTCTGCCCAGTCCTTCCTCCTGTGCGACACTCTCCGCACCTCTGAGCAGCCAGTCTCCTGGACACCTTATCTGACTGAATGTTTAAAAGTCTAATATGAATCCCTTTCCAAGAGGAAGTCTCACATTTTCAGCCGTGTACATCTACAACATTTGTCTCACTGTCAGTGCCTTTTTTTCACATAATGTACAATATGATCCGTATGTTAAGAACTGTTTTTACAATACACACCATGCTGTCGTCTGAGGTTGGCTCCTGAGAAGCCCAGCTGAAACTGTATATCAACTGAGAAGAATGTAACGCTGACATTCATCTCTGTTTTTTGTAGACGGTGGTCCAGAATGTCTCAGGTGTTTGTCACAGACTGACAGATAAAATGAGCCCAATATCATCTGATCACATTTAAGTGATAATCATTATCATAATCGGAACTTTTAACTAGTAAGCATTACTGCTGCTGTTATTGTTATTATGCTGTTTTTCATCTATCAGGATACGTTTTTGACAACTTCATCATCCAACAACATTGCATTTTTATTTATATCACTCTTTAGAAACAAACCTGACTGATAAAATGGGACTTCTAGCATCTGAGATCAAGGAACATCATCAGAAAGCTTGAGACAGAATTGCTTCAATTGTATAAATGTTTTTTTTGGACACTTTGCTTACAGTAATCATTTTACAGTGTTCATTTAAGTTGTTTTATATGTATCAATACAAGGTGGTAAAAAATTCAACTACAGTGAATCTTTATGTAAAGTTGTACCTTGTTTTACCTCGTGCCCTCTCTGTAAACTGTCTGCTCTCAGCTGCTGCTTGAGGCTGGTGCTGCAGGCACTTTGACGTCATGATGGGAAAAAGAAAGTAATTTGCTCTCAATAAAAAACATCATCTCCTTTAAGCTGATAACAAACTGCCAATAAACCAACCTGATGCAGCAGCTGTTTTGTGTGGTCAACTCACATAACGGACACGGAAAATTAATGCGCACAGGAAAAGCAGGTCTTTAAGTGGATTGGAAATGCCCCTATTATTTAATGCCAACTCTGGCTGATGGTTGGTGAGGGAAGAAATGCACTCTACATGAAAACATTGAATAAACTTCAGTTAAATGGCAAAGCTGTCTTTTTTTTATTATACTATATTAGGAAAGAAAAATTAAAGAAATTAAAGAAAATTAAGAAAAAGAAAAAAAAATTGGTCATCATAATCTTCTGCTCGTAGTGATCAATATGACCTGGAAGGCTGTGATGTCTAAAAGCATTTCCCCTGTATTTTCAAATACTTTCCTTACAGTAGACTTTAAAAACACACCGGGCTGACTTTACATTTAATGCACAGCATCGTAAATTTAGAAAAAAAGTGTTTAGGGAACATTTCCCACTTTGGCCCCCACACTCGAATAACACATAACTCTGAAAGGAAGTTTGAATGTACATTTCTGGCTCTCAGTGAAAACTCAAATAACACGAAGAAGTCCATAGGTCTCTACACTTTCATCTCACCTATACTGTGTTGACATTGTGGGCAGATGTATTATTAGAAAAATTGATTATTTTTCTCCCGATTTTCCTCAAGGCCCACCTGCTTTTTGAATATCCTCGTATCTGGTTACCGTCGCTGTTTTTGGAGCTGTGCCTGTGTAAAACAAGCAGTAGGTCTTACATGTAAGTCAGCCCAGGGGGGAGATTGAAGCTGGCCCAGACTGATTTATCAGTGGATCATATGCTCTGCCTCTAAGCCGCTGAAATGCGTTGTGGTCACCACGGACTTTGCAAAGGGAATCGCACTGAGGTTTGACTGTCTTAATGACAGACAGAGTGGAGGGGAACAGGCAGGGAGGTGAGGATAGGGTGATAAAGTGGTGGAGAGGGAAGAAAAGAGGCAGGGGAGGAAAAGAAAGGGAAGTGTTCATGGTGAGAAGGAGGGAAAATTGAGTATGAAACAGCATCAGAGAGTGATCTGGCCTTCTACCTTGTGTCTGTGGAATGCAAAGCCACTAATATTTTGACTTCTCCTTTGGAAACAGCTGCGTTTCCCTTTTTCAAAGATATTTTTTCCTTATTTATCGGATCCCTCAGGAGAGATCCATCTCCTGGCCCTGACACCGGCTTCCTCCTCTAAATCTGGGACCAGACCGGCCTAGCTCAGACACACACACGTATACATGCACACACTCACACACATGCGCACCTGCTGCCCAACAGAGGACATTAACCACAAATCACTATAGCAGGCCTCTTTACTGCCTGTGCTGCTGCACATTGATAGAGGCACATGGACACATGAGACACTGAAAAATATGCGCCTGCAGACAAACACACACACGCACACACACACAGGCAGGGATGCAAAGAGCTAACCATAAAGCAACCTCAACGTAATGAATAAGCAGCCTGCATAGTGTACCTACAAAGACTACCACACACACACACACATGCCTGTGTGATCAGTCATCACATGGTTTCCCACAACGCCTGTCAGGCAAATAGAAGGGAACTCTCATATTTGTATTGACACAACATAAATAAAATGGGGCTTAAACCCGCAAAAATGTTTTGTTTTGCTTAAAATGGACTCCCATCAAAAACCATGGGAGTACATCTCTGTTTACGGAATATTCACTTAGAGCCGAATGGTGGCGAATCTCTAAAGCAGCCAAGGGAGCCGTTTCTCTTAGGGTCCGTGGTCACGACCCAAGAGGAGAGCAGTGAGTAGTCGTCCTCTGTCATATAAATCGCAGAGGAAATGGAGCCAAACACCAAGGCTGGAGGATCTCGCAGAACAAGGAAGGAACAGGATCAGAGGTTTCTTATTTTCAAACGATCAGACCCTTTTCAGCCATGGTCACTGATTTCCCCGATAAATACTTACTTTAATGGCATCTTAGAAAACTATTATGGTTCCACCTGTTATCTGGCATTTGGGGATTTCATTTTGCGACCAAGCAACAGTCAGAAATCCTTTTATTTTCAAATATCGCTGATAGATTTGCAGCGGCTTCTTTTTTTATAGCAGAGGATCGTAGACCCAGAAAAACTCTCCTCTGCTGGCCACCCAAATGTTTTCCCCCTGTATCCAACGGCAACCAAAGGACAGCAAATCCTGACAATCTGACCAACTCTAAACAATGTATCTTATACTGTGCAGTGTATTGCAAGACTGATGATTCTGGTCGAGGGTTGTTGTTGTTAGTCACATACGTTAGAGAGTGAAGTGTTTGTCATTGGTTTTTGTTTATGACCGCAGTGTTTGGTTACGTTTATTTTCTTGTTCGTGTCTAAATGAAACAGCCGGTAGTATTTCTGCCAAAATCGGCCTCCAAAGAGAACAAGATGTTGGAACAAAATGGACTCACGCACCAAATTGCAGCAGAAATCTTTGTACTTCTATCTAAAGAGCCCTCAAAACAGCATGAGGCCATTCAGTTGTCCAATTTTCGAAATTCAAGTCATGTTTTAACCAAAATTGCAGGAAGGAGTCCTTATTTTTGTCTGTCACAGAAGGATTATAAAGACTAGAAATAACCAATTACATTTACCCCTCTTGCAGTAATTGAGAGGCTTTTTTACTGAACTTTGATTCATGTCATCTTGTGGAGTGCTCGTTTCCACCACTGAGGGTTGAGTCATCTGGCTCTTCTGTCCACAAGTCTTTAGTGAAGACCACTGATCCGAGCTGTAAGTGAGCTGCAGGCCACCATCAGTCCGACCAGAGGCTGTTGTTACAGCTGCTCTGCTGTAGAATTACATTTTTATTAACATCCCATAAAATAGAAAAGAAATATTTTCTGCCTTGTCTCTTTTCCAACTCATTTATTTCCTGATTTCATGGAACTTCCTTACAAATGTGAAAAAGATGTTGCACCCTATTCTGTTGACAGCTAATTGGCTCAAACTAGTGTCAATTGAAACGACACTTGTTTTTACAGGGGCTTCTGGGAGAATTGCAACTGGCCATTAATGTCAATGAGTTTGTCTCTTTGGCTTTTTAGACCTGTGAGAGTTCAAACACACAAACGCAGCATAAAGATTGATTATAGACATGGGTGTAGAGCTTTAATGTGTGAATGCACTCACAAAGCTCCTCCTTCACCCACACGCACATCTGTCCTGTTAATCCTGTAAGATCCCTCTTCCTTATCTGTAATTTGCAAAATGTGTCTGCAGTTTAGATTTTATTCATTAAAATGCAAAACAAATGTCATATATGCACCCAAGCATTAGTAAACAAGTCTTGCATATTTTTTTTTTTTTGCAATTTAAAAGAAATAATCTTTTGTGAAACAAAATGCTAACATGATGATCTATAAGCAGTTCCTGCAAAGTGAGTTTGTGAACTGGACCCTTGAATCTTAACTCGAACTGAACATCAGCTACTTTTAACCTGGATTGAAAAAAAATGAGCCCAAAAACGCAGCAAAGTGATTTTTTTAAAAAGGCTTCAACAACAAAACTGTGACATCTTGAAATGTTTCACAACCTGAACCTGTACGATCTTGTGAGGTATGAAGCAATTGCTGCTTTTTGCATTTCTATTTTTTTCACAAACCGGTATGCTTTGAAAATATGAGATGCAAGCATTGCATCTGATCACTTTTCATTGTGCTTTTCCTCTGTACTTGTTGTGGGCCTGGATGATTTATAATCCTATCTCATCCAAGTAATTTCATTTTACTACTTCGTTGTGTGGTGCTTCCCTAATTCTCTTGAATGCTTTAATATCTTTTGATGCAACTTTTTTGATGTTTTACTGCTGATTCAAACACTCTCTTCTCCCCTAGATGCTTATCAGGGCTTAAATTCTGTTGTCTAATATTGGATTTCTTTGGTTTTGTTAACAGCGCTTATCAAAGATGTGTCAGTTGCTGTTTGCTGTAGTCTTTGATGATGACATACTCAAAATTACTGCCTTTAATTTAGATTTGAAGAGAGCCAGAACAGAACTAGAAAAACAGAGCCTCGTTGCTAAAATGCCCCCTGCAGTGGATTCACATTTTAATCCTAAGTAATAGCTCTTGAAGAGATGGAATAAAATCTCCTATTGACACACAGGTATGACACATCAAGCTACCTGGAGGCCAACTGGAGACTCAGCAGAGAGCTGATGACTGCTACCAGTCAGCTGTCAGTGCGTTGATGGAAAATACTGATACTACACAGTCCAACAGCCATACCTCGGATATCTATCTGTTAGCAAAGCCCCAGCAGAGCAGCAATTACAGCAAATTATCCACCTACCCTTGGGTTAGACACACGCACACACGCAAACACACACTTGTTGCGCACTCTCTAAAAATCTCAAAAAGACAAAAGCTAGATGTGTGTTCAGACCTCATTTATCGTCTTGTATGGAATGCAGCACAGCGGTGGTGACAGAGTTTGGGTTGGTTGAAACAAAAGTCAAATACTCCTACTCTGTAGATGTGTGTGAGTTGGTGTGCTTGTGTGTGTGTGTGTCCTGGAACAGTGCGCCTGACATTATGTGTCATGGTTTTGGATGGGTAGAAGATCCCAAATGGTTTTTCAAGGATTAGATGGAGGATGATCGCAGCAGAAAAATGTGATTATACGGTTCAAATGGGGCCTTTGTTCCTGAGGATGCCTGTCCAGTGAGGTCATTATTTACACTAACCTGTGGGAGGTAATGGAAGATGAGCAGGCTGTGTATGTAGGCCATTGATAAATGTGTGTGTGTGAAAGAGGAGAAAATCGTCAGGCTCTTAAGCAGTGTTGATTTAAAACGTTACTCTGACAGTGTTTTTAATAATTAGCAAGAATAAAGGGGAATAAAAATACATCAGTTTAACAATTAAATTTAAATAGTTATTAAATTTGGCACAAATTTCTACTGACGTCCAAAAAATAGACATGATGTCATGATGAAAAACTATACATTTGTAATTACATTGCAGAGGCTGCCATTTAACTTAAAGAGGCAACCATGTGCAGCCTGTGAGTTGACCTTAACACTGCGAACCTGACTGCACAATCTGATTTATCACTGTGCTTTATTGTAGGAGGGCAGTGATCTATTACGTATCTAATTTGTCAAATAACCAGGCTGAACAGGTCACAAAACGTCACACCTGTCCAGCTGAGGCAGAAGACATTTAAGTGTATGAGGTGTAAAAGTAATTGACAGAAGGTCAAGATTAGATCTAACATTCCTCCATAATAGCACCCTTATTACAGCTTTCCCTTCATCTTTTTTTTTTTTTTTTTCTTTTTACATTCGCCTGTTTGAGAGTTGACATTTTGACTTGTCATAGCAGGAAAAGCTGTGATGCTCTGGTGCCGTGACAGTGAAATTCAGAGCTGGCATGAATGATGGCGTGACACCAAAAACCCTAAGCAGCAAAATGGAATTCAGCCATAATTAATTTGATTAGATTTTTGCTATATACAAATGTGCTTGTCTTACTGTAACATGCCCTCCATGAAAAAGGCTGTCGTAAACGTTGTGTAAGCTGGACTGCCAGCGCAGAGTCATGCTGGATTGGGTTTAAGTCTCATGATTACTTGAATGTCTGTAACAATGAGGTAATTGCTCTTATGTTTACTGAAAATGGCCCAATTTAGTATTAAAATATCAACTCAGCAAAAACACAGATCTGTGTTGAAGTAAAAACATCATTTTTTACATGCAGGGCTTTTTGCCTGCATGTAAACATTTGTTGTACAAGTCAGCATCTTATATTTCCAACAGCATATGAGGCTGGGATAAACTGTCTTTGCTGAAATGTTTCTGCACAGTATTTTCCCACAGATCGCCCTGATCTGGTGATGATGATGGGGATGATGATGGGGATGATAATGATGATGATGATGAAAGAGGTTTTGCTCATGTTGAGTACTGTGCCAGGTCCTTTTTGTTTATTCCTAACAAACCTGCATGAAACCTAAAACGTCCCACTTCCTGTGCACCAGAGGAATTTTCTCAGGAGAAGAACCCAGCTCATGTTTTTGCGAGTGGTAAACATAAAAGCTTGAAGCATGAAGCGTTCGGGGTTGGAATCACTGTTTATGTGGCAAAATTGATATTTGTATATGTAATATTTTGCTCATTGTTACTTAAACTTGATATATAGCTTTTTAAGTGCCTGCTGAGCATTGAGCGCATTTCTTGGCCACAGTCAGCTGTCTGTCAGGAACTCATAGTAATAATTAGTGACATGTTAAAATCAGTGTATTGATTTCTGCAGGACACTGAGAGTAAAGCTGTCAGCTGCTGCTCTATGTTTGCTAATGAGGCTTGACAGTCTGCAAAAGGATTGGTCTCACTGCCTCATATCCTCGCTATGGACTGATGCTCCTGCCTGAATTCTCACACCACTGTCCGGGGCTGTGTATGCATCCCAAAGTGTGTGTGGGAATATCAGTGTGAGACCCTCCATCCTCTGTCTCTCACATGTGTAGGACCCTGAAAACCAGTGTGTGTTTTGATTTATACCTTTATTCATTCATATGTCAGTGCCCGCATGCATCTGACTGCCCTGCGTTTATGTGTGAAAATCCTTCAATGAAATATCGAGGTGTGTGTGTGTGTGTGTGTGTGTGTTTGTGCGTCTTCATCCATCCATTGGGCATAACTTTGCGTTCTTGCCAGTGGCCCTTGGCTGGTCCTGTGGGGCCCAGTGTGTCGGCTTTGATGCTGGGTCAGGGGAGAAGATCAGAGCACAGGATGAGTCTCCAAAGACACACACACACACACACACACACTTGCTCAAAGGTAATGATGACTCCCAGCAGACCCCCAGCCCCTTCATTTGTACCTCGACCTCAGGAGCTGCCCTGCCAGCTGCCTGACTACAAAGAGCCAAAACCCCCGGTGAAGGTGGAAAAAGCTCCTGGTGGCAGCCAAGCACAGTGGCAACGCCTTAGGCAGCTAACACCACTACAGTGTTTGTGTGTGTGTACATGTGTGTGCACTGTAAGCTGCAGGTATTCATCGACTTTGCAAAAAAATCAACAGCTGTCTCCATATCTCTCCACATTACAGCGATGCCAAAGGTTAAAAAGTCTGAGGCATAAAACCTGGATGGAGCCTCTTCAGAAAGACGAGTGTTTACAGCACGAAGATTCCCACTTAATGAGATGTTTTTCTTTCTGAATGAAATAGTGGCGATCGCTGAGAGGCTGTGATTGTATCAACTGCAAAGTTTCCTTTTAAAAGTCAATCTGACGGGCCAAACTTTTAATTAAAGAGCGCTTAGAAGAAATTAATGATCAGTGGAAGAAATGAACATGTCTGACCTGTCCGTAAAAACCATTAAGTCCAAAAGAAATGCAGATACATTATGGTCTGTAATTACATAAACACAGGTTGATTCTCCCCATTCCTGGGAAATCGCGGTCATTAGTACTGCTTTAACCATCAGCACAGTCTTTTAACGATGTTGACAGGCTCTTGGTTTGCAGTATTTTAACTGACAGGTGTTTGTAAACATGTCTTCTTTTTTATTTCTTTCCTCTTCCTCTCTTACTTTCATTTTTTGTCCCTCTCCCTCTCTCTCTCTCATGGCCTCCCTTTCAGTGAGATGCGTTGTGGTCAGAGGCCATGGTGAATTACAGGTTTAATTACAAAGCAGAGATTTTTACAAGGGTCTTTGGAATCCAGATCTGGCTCGGTCCGTGCTGTAAAACTCTTGCAAATCTTAGTTATTGAGAAGATCCTGGAATCTTTGCTGTACTGCAGAAAAAAAAGCTGTGCTTGTTTTGCAGCTACACTGGCTTCTTGTTCTCTGTTAGTTCAGCGAGGTCAGTGGTTCTGACTGCAGTCATCCCGCTTCTTTCAGTAGACACTGAGTTGGAAGCTCAGAGCCAAACACTGCTTGCTACAAGGACAGTGAATTAGAACATGGAGATGTCTTTTAAATCATACTTAAATTGTGCTTGTTCTACAGACTACATGTCAAAATCCACTCTTTCCTGTTGGAATAAAGTCCTCTTCAGAGGCAGAGTAAACCCACGGGTATGTGGTGCATTATGGGATCGTGAGGAAGTCAGCTCATAATCCCAGGATTTCTGTTCTTCTGTTCTTAGATGCAACTGCACCTTGCAAGATAACATATTCTTCTGCCAAAATAAGCTTGTGAAGATCTTGTGGCACATCTCATTTCAAGGATCTGTTCAGAGCAGCTTTGTGTTGCAGCGAGGACAGTAGCATGAATACTTTTTCTCCATTTCAGGGTATAAAAATAGAACAACATCACTGTAAGAAATGCTACGTGCAAAAAGGTTTTTTGTGTTAGCTTTATGCTAATATTAAAATGGCAGCACTGATATCAATCTGGTCTTTCCTTTTCACTTGTTATGAACTTGCATGACTTTTCAGCAGTCTCTGAACTGTTAAACATGA
>JAPZDY010000013.1:14047507-14059966 GCA_029783645.1 Ctenochaetus hawaiiensis | reverse complement strand
AATGGTGTGATTACATGTGCAATAAATCATCTTTGTTTTTACACTCAGAAACAGATTATTTGCAGACCAGGCAGACAAATGTCTTATTTTATTAATTCTTGGACAAAGTGGTCTTTTAGGTTCCATTTTTTAAGTAAATTAAGACTTATGAGTTGCATGCATGAATATTTTTGTTAACATGATGCCTCCACCCCCTTTGTGAGCAAGTGATGTGAACAGACTGCAAAATGCTGCTGTGTATCTGACTAAAAGAACAATGCAACACCTTTAAAGGTAATTTGCAGTTTTGTGGGCGAAGAGGGCTGTGGAGGTAATGGGAATCGGGTTGTGCTTTGGCTGTGGGGGAAGTTAACAACCATCCGGGGAAGGAATATCACGTCCCGGCACAGCACAGGCGGCCTGTAATTAGGCCTAGCCAGTCATTAGCTGTGCAGCTAAAAGACTGACCACGCTAACAGTATCGCTTAAAGAATTATAATAACACGGCACTCGGCCAGCGGTGTTTTTTCATCTGTCTCTCCTCTCCACCCTCCTCCTCCTCATTCTCCTCGCTCCATCCCCACCCGAACTCCTTTTGTTTACCGTTGGAGTAATTAGACGTGGCGGAGCTCCCTCGCAGGGTTTAATAACCTCTGTGATGAAAGACAGGAAGAAAGATAAACTTCAGTAGTTGTGGTTGGTGGGAGGGAACGAGAGAGAAGCAACGTCAGGGACAACAGTGACATTCTTCTTTCATGTCTTCATGGCCATCGGGACTCTCTCCTTCTTCCTTCCTTCTTCTGGGTTCAGGACTCCGATTTTATTTTAAACACAAGGCCTGTGTAACTCAAGTTCTCTGTCACCACCACTTCTATGGGAGTTCATGTAATTGCTACTGTAAAAGCTGCAATCTTTTCTCGCTCTTGATTTGAGAAACTGCTGGAGCAAACTATAGAATTACAGTGAAACATTTGTTATTTGTGGTCGGTGGGAGTGGGTCAAAATGACTTTTTAATGTTACACTCACTCACTCACTCACTCACACACACATATACATATACATACATTACATACACACACACTTCCTGCACCAGTACCCTGGCTATAACATCTGAACTGAAACCATTTGATTCTTGTATTTTTGGAACAACATGTGATAAATATAATTTATGGCCTTTTCCTTCCGACAGGTGAAAGTGCTTCAGGTGCCTAATAAACAGCAGGTAGGGTAGTGAAAGGTCAAAATCAGCCATGTTTAGGGCATATTCAACATGAGGTTTAGCATTGTTTCGCCTTTATTTGAACAGACAGGTTGGGGAACCTAAACCTCAATGAATTCAAAGTGGGTTAGTTTTAGTGAGGAGTTTTAGTGTCACATGGTCAGACAGATGCTTGTCTACTCACAGAGACACATTTCCAGGTTAAACACTGTTAGGTAAGCTGCTTGGATAACAGAGTACAGCTTAGTGCCACTGGCTCCATTCACATCAGCATGTCAATAAAGGAAATCCTGCTTCCATTTGACATTAAATATTTGCTCCTGAAAGCAGGGCAAGAAGCAGGTGAAAGTCAAATTCACAATGTAGTTCTACAGGAGCTGCTGATGTTTAAAGGATGTGTTTGATTTGTCACAACTCCTGTCTATATGTTAAATATAAAGCTACAGCCAAAAGATGGTTAACTTAGATTTAACTACAACATGTTTGTTTTTACACTTTGTTTTTAGAACAGGGCTCGATATTTCCTCCCATTTCTCCCACCTTTTTTCAAGGACATTATTCCACATGTTTTCAACAATAATCAAACCTAAAGAAAAATGTTATGTGTTTCATTTTGAATCTTGTCACTATATCTTCTGGGGTAACACAAGACATGATTTCAACAATACAAGAATAAAACTTCAAAACATTTACTTTTCTGTGAACATTTCGGTCTGAGTCAGTCATCTGTCAAGGTGGCTAAGCTACGCTAACTTCCTGTTAGTGATAGCCTTAAATATTAAATGTGAGAGTGGTCTCAAATAAGCATATTTCTCAAAATGTTAAACTGTTCATTTGATGAACAAGTGTCATTAAGCTCTTTGAATTATGTCATGCTCTTTCTTTATTTATATTTCCAAACTTTTCACTTTAATTCAAAACTAAAATTCCCACTGAATTATGAAAGACACATGTTTAATTAGTGTAGCAGTAAGTAGTAGTATACAAGTTAGTATAATATGGAGAGTCATTTTTTTTCACATTCTCCCTCCCACCTCTGCTCTCTGTTAAGGAAAAGGAAAAAGAAATGAATAGGAGCCTCATGGCCTCAGCGGTAGCTGTGTGGCATTAAATTTTTACAGGCAGGAAGGAGAGATGTGGTTTATGGGCACCACAAATCTGGGCCTTTACACTCAATGAAAGCCCACAGTAAATATCAGCTTTATTCCTCTTAAAGAGCCCCACAGACTGTAAATGCTGATGGCTTTGAAGGCCAAGAGGTGTAAGAAAATGAGCGTCTGTGTGTGTGCGTGTGTGTGTGTGTGTGTGTGAGAGAGAGAGAGAGAGAGAGAGAGAGAGAGAGAGAGAGAGAGAGAGAAAGTGTGTGACAGAGAGAGAGACAGTAAAAGAGAGGAAATATGTTGTTCATTACTTTACCTTGTGCTCACAGCACACCCCAAAGCAAGATATTCTTTAATGTGTTTGGATCCACTATTTATTCAAATAACAAGTTTGAGGGGACTCTGACAACTACAGTTCATACATCATCCAGTAATATGACAATATGCTTATTTTATCCAAATGTTTCATAGCCCCATTTGCTGCTCCTTGCAGCACTAGCTACTGTAATTAATTATTACATTTAATTATTTGGATTAATAGAAGAATACAGTTTTAATGTAAAAGCAGTGGAGCATTTCATTCTGATATGAGAGTAATGATTATAATTGAGATACAGACAGTTTTTCTGTCTCAGTGTGCAAATCTTGTCCATGCCAACAAGGAACAGTTTGAAAAAAAAAAATAAAATGCTGATCAGATTTTGCCACCCTGCCTGCAAATATGGATGCATCATGAGGGGCTGTATGAATGACTGCTGGGGCAGAAATGTGACAATTGTGCAGGCAGCTTCATTCACCCTCCACCCTGAGCTGTGATTTGACCCGAAGCTGAATGTCACGCACCATAAACTAGACCTGCGTAAAGGAGCAGGGGGTCTCTGTGAGTGTTTACAGAATATGGGTGTGTGCAGTTTGAGCCGGTGTGTACGTCATGGTTCAGTGTGTTACTTACAGAGCCACTGGCATGCAAATAACAAACCCAAAGTTATGATATAGTCCAATATAAACTCATAAATCTCTATACATTAAATGTGTGAAAGCTCTCTTATATTATAATACTGTAATGTGTCAGTTCCTCTTATTATAAACATCACCTCAAGTTCATACCCGGTCAGCCAAGTCACTTAGCCAATCAGCTTAGTTCCTTCAGTGGCACTTTTCCTCTGTCCTTGGATGTTTCCTGTATATAAACACCGTACACACTGCAGTGGATTTACTGTAATAATTATAGGAAAAATCAGCAGAATCCTACTGCAGCTGGTCCAAGACCAGCCTGTTTTCCCATTTGTGAAGTTCCCCATACAGTAAATCTGTTAAATCTGAATGCTCTCTGCTGTTGAAGGGCAGGTCAGTCAGTCCACAGGGGAGGCAGGACGAGCCCATGTGACCTGGTATCCATGTGCCTGCACACACACACACAGTTAGACACACACCGATCTACGTGGAGCCAAACATGCGTGCCTGAGTGCACAGAGTATGAGTACACCAATGAAAAAAATACACACCGCCAAACACACACACACTCACACACACATATATATAAACAGTGTATTTCCACATTAGCGAACTAGCCTTCCTATTAGAAAGGAAGGAACCCTAAGCTGGGGAAACACCTGACTGTATTTGATGGCTAGGAATGACATTTTGACCTTATCCTGCAGCAGCCTGTCGTGACCAGGCTCACCTTTCATTTCCTGTCTCCCTCAGAAGTTACTCCTCCAATCAGATGAAATATTTATGTTCTGCTTTAATAAAAAGAAACTCTTCATTGTTGTTCTTGTTCAGGGAAAGTTTAGGTCATACTTGATCTGCATCTGATATATTTGATGACATCTGGAAGGCAAAATGAGTACATTTTATGCTACACATACTAGTAAATACTATAACCCTCATGAAATTGAGTAAATATCTTAAAAAGAAAGTTTGGGATTTTGGAAGGAGGGTGTATTACCTACAGTAAATGGTAGTCAGCACCAGTTTGGATAAACAGAGAGCAGTACTGACATGGAGGCAGAGCAATGTAGTGTTGTGCACGGAGGCTGCAGCAAAAAAGTATTTTATCGACCTACTATAAAAGAGGCACACCAGATGTAATCTCTGTAAGTTTAAGTGTATGTTATAATTTCTATTTTTTAACTGATTTACACCGCTGTCACACACACTTTCCTGGAGCACAACATTCTCTCAGCCATGAAAAACACTCAAGTCGCTGGTCCAGACCACCAATAAATAAGCCAGATACTTGCTGAAGAAAGCAGCTGTACCTAACCATCAGGTAAAAAAAAGCACTGAATGCCTTTAAATAAATGAAGCAACCAACCAAACATCCAGGAGAGAAATGCTCCAGTTTCCACAGAAGTTTTATTTCCTCATATTCAATGTCTCTTTCGTAGATCTCTGAAAATTTGAACCAAACAACTGATATACAGAGTAATACACTGGCACAGTTGCGATTTTGTGCGGGAATACGGACTCTCTAAAGCTAAAAAACTGCAGTGCCAAAGAAAAGGGCTGTTTGACTGCAAGGTAAAGTGGTCAAAATATTAAAAATAAAGTGTACACTTATACTGCACAGTAGCACCTTCCCCTGCCTCTGTACCAAGATTACTGCCTACTTCTCTAAACTGAGTGTGCGCCAACCGCCACTTACTTTGGATCGCACACTGACTTTCGATGCACAGGTGGAAGAACAGCAGCCTACAGTCAGGCAGTGTTAGCGCCATGCTCTCCTTTAGCCCCCTCTCTCTATCACTCTGAGTCCTCTCTGTCCCCTCTGTCCTCATTTACTTCAAGCTGAGATGAGTCCAAATGACAAGTCCAACTTGCTCACCCTCCCTCTGTTTGTCTCTCTCTCTTACATTTGAGAAGAGTCCAGCTAAATCACAGGGGTCTGGGAAGTGCAGTCAGTGCGTCTGTTCAAAATGAAATTTGATTGGATGATGAAATCTTAATGCAACTAGGGCTGGTGAATTTAAACGTACAACTCTCCCTTTTTAATGAGTGGCTAAGTGAATTTGGCAGTTAAACAGATAAACATCAGGTCATTTGTGTGTGTGTGTGTGTGAGCGTATGAGAGTGTGTATTTGTTTATGCACTGTAAGTGCCAGTGGTAATGAATGATAGTCGTAGAGATTTAAGAACATCAATGGCCCTTACATAATTGTTTGTATATACTGTGTGTGTGCTTGTGTGTGTATGTGTCCAACTTCAACTGACTAACTGCTGCTGCTGTTGGCAAGTTAGTGAGGTGAGTGACTGGGTGGTGGCTGTAACTGAGTGACAAATCCCCTTCTGCCGTCTGACTCACTTTCTCTCTTATACTCTGACACATACACACACACACATGTACACATCTTTCCCTGACATCTCTTCTTTGTCTGTCTATTCATCAAATAGCGATTGTTTCCTGAGCATAAATGTTACAAAAGCTGCAGTTATATTTGGCCCATTTCTGCAGGCACTTGGTAGACTCTGAGAAGCAAATAACTATGTTCGAATGGCTTGACAGGACGAGTGTCTACACCAAACAGACCTACGATGCAATGAGCAAATCAGAAAAAAAAAGCAAATGACAATTTTGGATGTGAGAGCCGAATGCACATAGGCTCTGTAAGTATTATTTTCTCTGCAATGTGTAGAGTTATTATAGCCTCAATATCTAAGCACTAACTTTACTTGGATAAACATGGAATTAGAAACCAGTATCGCAGCCCTAATGACAAGAGACGCAAAGAGATCAAAAATAGGCAACCACGAGGAGGTCTTCTGCCAAAACAGTTCAGCAGTTTTGTAATTAACTTTGCAATGTGAGAATTTGCAAACCAACAACCAACTACAATTAAAATCACTTCAGGGCTCAGAGCTGAAATATTGCTCAAGTCATCGTGGGTCTACCAAGACGCCAAGCTTGGTTTGCTCATGTCTCAGGTCGACTGTCAAGGGACAGCTCCTTCTGTAATCTATAAAACGCCACAGCTAGCATTTTCCCTCTCATTGTTTTTTCTTGGAGGCCTGTGAAAAAAAAAAAAAAAACTCATCACAATAAAATTAATGAGGCAAGACAGAGAGAGTGCACGCGAGAGCCCTCGATACGTAAGTGGAAATTTGGTGTCACCGTTTTGACTTCAGCGTGGCGACCGATGCCAGCAATGACCTCCTCGACTGTGAAAGCTGAACCCGTACCTGGGACCGTCTGCAGCCTTCCACCCTTCTGCAGAGAGTGGAACAGAGATAATTGAGTACAAACTGCAGGGCAGGAGAGTCCATAAACACAGTTTTCACTTTGTCACCACTTGTGCTGGCGCCAAGCAATATTTGAACGCTGATGAATTCAATTAGGCATGTCAATTAGGAGTGCTGTTTACATATGGGTTCAGACGAATTAGACAGCAGACGAATGTGAGGCCCGTACAGCTCTGCGATGGCTGTCATGAGCATTTGTGCCTGTGATCTGGTTTACGCCCATACATGTGTCTCCACCCAGTGCATTACATGAGGCAGATCATGTTATCCTTCTGCTTTCAGATTCTGGGTGTAATGCGTCACTTACATGAGCTTTAATTGGGATATTCTTAAAAAGAATTGCCCAGGGAAGGGTTTTTGCTGAGTGTGTCACCATGTCTGTGTTTCTGTGGCAGATTACAACAGCAGCGATCAGAAGACGGCATGCAGAAGACATGAGCTCTACGTCAGCTTCAGAGAGCTCGGCTGGCAGGTAGAGAACATTTTCTTTCTTATTACATCCACAGAGGATCAATGAACACACAATTTTAGAAATCTCTTTGTAAGTCTAGCAGGCATAAAAAAAAAAGAAGTAACACAAGGGAGTAAAATGCACAGATGTTTTCCTCAGTGTATAAAAGTATTATTAGTTGTTTCAAAATGTCATTTTAAATTGTTGCCATAAATAAATTTCAATACTTTTTTCTCCAGCTGTTTTTTAGTAGCTATTCTGCTAAGATAGGAGTTAATAGTTGCTTACTCCAAATCACCACTTCTTAATATTAAAGGTGGCCTGCAGAGTTTTCTTGTAACAAAAAAATAGGTTGCATTAAGTTTTACTCATCAAAATGCATCGTTTGCATCCTAAAAGTCGGACCAATGTGTGGAGTGCATATTATTTCTCCTAAAACATTTGCAACACTGATTTCTTAAAGGTAAACTCTGCATGAATTTACTGTTAATATTTGAAATCAAACCATTTAACGTTGGCTCAGTTGACTAGACTGAGTGGCCAAGAGAGCTTGAATGAAGGAGAGACTGAAGAAAGAGAGCGTTGTTGCAGAGAACACAGTAATGACTTAGAGAAATAAAATGTTATTTTTAACTCGCTCCCCGTGGTTTTGTTCTAAAGCACAAACAAACACGCCCACACCTGCACACAATCCTGCAAAAGGGTGCTTTAGTGCATAATTTTGTGTGTATTCAGCCAGAGCACAGGATTTATCCTCTCCTCTGCCAACAGGTGTGTGTGTGTGTGAGTGTGTGCACCACTCACCCTGTCCCAAGTCAACAGACACACAGTCCTAATGACACAGACAGAGTAAAGGAGGGAGACGAGACAGCAACTTTTGGTTGCTACTTTTTAATAAAGTCCCGACCTCATGCTGTTCTTGGCTGCAGGCTTCAGCCCCACTGCCCAAAGGTCAATGCCCAGAAATGTCCCAGACAGAGCAAAATAAGAAGAAAATTAGAAAATTAGAAAATATGTGCAGATTGCAGGGTCTCTACATGTACAGATGTCACTACACACTTCACACTTCTGAGTGAGAAGTAATTATTAAGGATTATTTTTGTATGAGTCAGTGCATTGTTTTTGGGTTTTAAACATAAAAAATAACTGATTTTGTCAGTAGTATGTTAAGATGCCTTTATGTAGTGTGGTGCATAGATAACTAATGAGGTTAGCATGCAGCCAGCTAGCCAGCTCTGATTCATGATACCACTTTGTACCTTAAGAGGTCCTTGTTCATGAGTATTGCTCCAGCTTGTGGAGGTGGGTGCTGACTGATGCCCGACCTTCCTCTCGGTCCTCTTTTGCTTCAGATTTCTCTGCCCCTTTCCGAACATGCTTTGCGTCTGTCATCACTAGAGTCTGAGTCCTGGGTGGAGCTGTTGTAAATAAACTTTGTATTGTAACCCCTGTTGTCAAACACGCCTCCAGTGGTCTCAAAAGCTGCGTTCAGTACCAGTTCAGCTGTGTTCATTTTGAGGTCTGTTCTGCTGCCTGCTGTCCTGATCCAGTTCTGGTGCCTATTCTGTCCCTGAAACATGCCTGTCATTCTGTGCTGGTTTCCCCCACCCCAACCCTGAAACCCTCCGAATCCGGCAGCCCAGAGCTTTACAATCCAAAGCTTTGTGCATAACCAACTGAAATGATGGCAGCTGCTGTTAGCAGCAGTTATAAGTTGCCCCCCTCTTTGTTTGCAGAGTTTGCTCAATAGGTGGTCGATTCTTACATATTGCACTCTCAATTGTTTGAGTCTGTCTTTTCCTTCCTGGTCTTTGTTGGTGCATTGCATCATATCTTGGCATGTTATTGCCACCCTTTAAACAACATAATACCTTGGTAGGACTGTTTGTCATGTAACACGTTGCATCTGTGTTGTCATGCTTGTGTGCAAAATGTGCAAAACAAGGACCCACTCATGGGAAAACAGCTCCATAGTGCCACCAAGGGTCTGAAACTCCACAGGGAACCTTTAAATCTGAGAAGTTCATAAGTTTATCAAAACTAGCTAAATGACTGTTGCATGCAAATGTAGAGCTAAAACATCTGTGCATTTAACTCCCCTGTGGTGAAAATGAAAACAGAAAAAAAGTATGCCTGTGAAGTCTGTTTGTCCTGCCACACCTGAAGGTGTAGAGATGATGTGGTGGACTGAACTGTCAAACACTGACAAGTTCAAATCATCATTTAATATACCACACCATTACAAACAGCACTCACTGCAGCTGACATTAAACTAATGCTGCCAAGCAAGGGAGTTCAAAAGAGAAGTGTCTGTTTAAGCAGCTCGTCAGCGGACTGAAGCCTCAGTCTGTTTCTGTGAGTGTTTGTGTGTGTTTACAAGGAGACAGACTGAAAAAGATATAGAAGGGCAATGTTACGTACATCCTTCCAAACAAGTTGTAAGTCGTTAACAGCACTGGCATCCAGAGGAAGACTGCCAGCGCTCTCTCTGCCACACACACACACACACACACACAGGCATGCATGCATGTACGCACACACACACACACGCACACATGCACACACACATGCACAGGAAGGGCACTGGACAGAGGGAGAGGGACAGACAGAGAAGTTGGAAGAAAAAGACAGAGAGACTGTAGACACAGACAGGAAGGTACACTGGATGAAAACACCAAAACGATTAAGAAAGAGGTAAAACATGAGGAGAATTTGTCAGAGCGAAACAGTAAGACACAGAGGGGAAGGAAGGAAGGAAGGAGGAGAGAAGTATTGCTTCTCAGAGCGATTTAACAGACAGGAGTGCTTAAGCAGGGATTTGTCCTCAGAGATGAGGTTAACACTGAATTGACTGACGGGAATTCGGTGTGCTTGAAACAGATATCAGCTTTTTTTCTCTTCCAATGAAAGACTTATAGTCCTACTTTGCTGATAGACCAGTTATTCTTATATTAAGATGCTTTATTTGTATCTGCCTGCTCTGACTGTGCTGCTTTGCATGCTTTTGTGTGTTTCTGGAAGGACTGGATCATTGCTCCTGAAGGCTACGCAGCCAACTACTGTGATGGAGAGTGCTCCTTCCCCCTGAATGCCCACATGAACGCCACCAACCACGCCATTGTACAGACACTGGTAAGACCAACCCACACGGGTTTACCATGCTCAGTATATTCTTATAATGGTAAAAGAGGGGTTGTTTTAAGTTGATGTCACCCGTTCCTGACAGGTCTGTGGTATCAACTGTGGTGGTGCTCATTCAGTGTTTCTGAGGGATTAAAGGCAGCGATAGTACAACAAGACTTTTCAACAACTTTGAGAGATAATTACAACTGAAAGAGTTCAGAAACTGTTTATAATATTATTGTAGGGTATTTTTCACTGTGTCTCAAAATGTGTGCTTTTAAAGATGTAAAAATATTTGTTTTTCAGTTGTTGTAAACAATAACTAATTAAAAAAAGAGTTATTTAAGGGGCAAACTTCAATTGAAGCATGAAAATAAATTCTTTTTTTTTGGACCTTTGTTGAAGTGTTCTTATCTTATATCTATTGTAAATGTGGGCTGCATGTTTTGATAGAAATAGCACTCTTGACTTCTCAAGGGGCTCAGAGTTCTTCCTTTATTTTCAGGTGCACCTGATGAACCCTGAGAACGTACCGAAACCATGTTGCGCCCCCACAAAGCTCCATGCCATCTCTGTGCTCTACTTTGACGACAACTCCAACGTCATACTGAAGAAATACAAGAACATGGTGGTACGAGCCTGCGGCTGCCACTGACACCGACAACCAGGGCCGATAATGCTCGACTGAAATTTGGGTTGGCAAAAGGCTGCGACTGCACCACTGACTCCTGGGTGCTGTTGACCTCAACTACACACCAGCTTCCCACCCAAAATCCTCCGCCTGCAAGAAACGTCCACCCAGAGAGATCATTATCATGTTCTATTCCAATAACCTTGGACAGTTGAAAACATCCATCTCAACATGAACATTTGTCTTCATCAAACCAAGAGGGGACCAATTTTAAAAAATGGTGCCACATGGGTGTCATTTAAAGGCAACTACTTCATTGTTGAGACACCGAGACACCTGACACCTCTCTGTTAGCAGTGGAGTCTCTGTCACTTCATGGGTCTGCAACTGAGTGTATGACACTGTGTGTGTGTGGGGAGGATGGGGTGTTTAAGTCTGTATATTATGTGTGTGTATGAACGCCTGAGAGGCTACTGCACCCTCTGCCTCACTGAGAGGGAGAGGGCACAACTGAACTGTTGCGGGACCAGTCCAAGAGTTACTTCCCTTCGCTTCTACGACAAAGTCACATGGTGGATCAGTTCTCAGAAGAGACTACAACAATTACTGACGAACAACTTCCCCCCAGTGCACGACCCCGGGGAGTTGACTCGGTGTTATCACAGCACTGAAAATCTCAACCCCTGGTCTAAAGACAGAAAATGTGCATAAATAGTTAGAGCGAGATGATAAAATACAAACCAAGTATCCTTCTCAGTGTAAATGTTAACTCAAACAATTTCCTACTCAATGAATGATAGATTGGAGTCCGTAGAATCCTATTTCCTTCCTCTTTCCTGATGTATTTTCTTCTCAAGCCATATTTGCCCTCCAAAAATATAAAATGGAATGAACCAAAGTGACCGCAGGCTATTTTAGTAGTGCACTGCTCCAAATACCCCCTCCGTGTCAATATTTGCCAGGCTCATGCTGAGCTGCGATTCACCAGGCGGCTTCAACATGATGCATGTCGTGGCTAAACTGATGTTTTTCTCCAAAGAACGAAAGAATACGGCCTTATCCCTCTGACATACCGCAAATGGCAATTTCCATGTTGCTGCACTCGCAAAGTTAACAAACGCTTCCACTCCTGAAAACCCATCAAGAGATTGTGGAAAAACATTTAGCGAGTCAAAAACAGCCGGCGAAAGGCTTCTGTGCCAGCTTTCTGAAATTAGCGCTTTGCTTTTTCAACCTTAAGGATTCAATTTATGTTGAGACTTGGGTCCAGTGGCAGTGTCTTTTCTATTGAACATGTTACTGTGAGCTTTGAATGACATGGAGTTATTTTTTCTAGAGAACATATTTTAATGAAAAACTAATACCAACAAGAATCAAAATACCTTATGTGCCTAACCAATCATAAATTACAAAATATACCTCTGGTAAGCTGCTGTTTACATTTGTGATCATGTTTAGACTGTTTTTTTGTAAATACTTGTACATTCCCAGCTTATTTATTGCACCTTTTATTAAAAAAACAAACAAACAAACAAATCACATACCTTATTAACAGAGACAGATGCAAGAACAAAATGAAAATACAAACTTATTTTTGAAAAAAATTTATTATGAAATCTCATGTTACAACTTGCCATTATTCACTCTTTTTTTTTTGTACAAAATTCATGGGTGGTCACAACCCACGACTCACAAGGAAAAAAATACTTTTGT
>JAPZDY010000013.1:14011323-14043751 GCA_029783645.1 Ctenochaetus hawaiiensis | reverse complement strand
TCTGAATCATCACTCTTCAGATGAGAATTAAAATATGCTTTTTAACACCGACGCATAAATTCTGCAAAAAGTACAACATACATTGTATATAGTGATCACAGTTTGATTATCCACTTGTTTTAAAATTGCAAACAAATCTAAATATAAGGGATGTTCAAGACCAGATATTTTAAGATGCAAATTTACTTAATTTAATTTAGCTTTTTAATAACTTTATTGCAAACAAGTTTGCACAAATAAAACAGTATTAGTTATTTAGTAACATTACACAATGCCCTGAGCTTTGCTCTCTATAACATCATTTGAACTCTGCATCCTGTGTTAAATCTGCTTGAGGACTCTATGAAACATTTAATTCATGTACATGGTAGTTATACTGTTTAATGTCTCTGTGATAAATCCACCATCTTTGCTTTTTACAGCCTGCTCAACACACTAAATCATGAAGACGCAGGAAAGATGACCGAGGGGAATGTGAGACAAAGAGAAACAAAAGTCCACATGTTAGGTTTAGATGGTGTCTTTCACTACAACTTGTGAATGACACTGATACTTACAGAGTACTTGTTGCAGAGAGTGCGCTCAACAGTGCAGTCCACTTTTGCTATCTTGACATCAGCGAGGCCGGAAAACTCCTTCTTAGAGAGATCCTCCCATGTTGGGGCGAGGTTCTTACAGTGTCCACACCTTCAACCAGAAAAATAACGTTTGTGAGTATCTTTTGCAGGCGCCAAAGAACTGTACATAGATGACTGTGTCACCTCATGTATTTGTGGTAATATAAATATGCTGCTTATACTTTCAGCTTCAAACACAATGCAGCTAATGCAGCAAAGTCATACATAAAGCTAAGTGGAAGCAAAGATCTTACCATGGAGCGTAAAATTTGATGAAGGTGATGCCCTTGGCCACTGTTTCGTCAAAGTTGCTCTCTGTCAGGGTCAACACACCAGACTGCAGAAAGAAAACAACTCTGATATTTAACTTCTATATTGTGATGATCCTTATGACCACCTGACTGAGAGTCCTTTAATTTGGAAAACTTAGTATTGTTTTTTATACACAAGCAGCTAACGGTTGGGATGGGCCTCGATAAAGCAGTGCAGCTGACTTTCATTTTATATCCTTGTGCAATGTCAATAAAGATATTCTCATTCTGGGATGTCATGCCAACATTCCAGCTCTATTTCCTATTCATATCATAAAAACATTTACAAGCCACACAAAAATGTGACACATAAATGCAGGAAATCGATGGCCTAACCATAACTGCTAGTGGAAAAGCATGAGTGGAGTCTTATCGTTTATGCAGGTAAGGATGGTCACCGTATATGGGGTCCAGCAGAATGAAAACTCAGTGGTTGCTCTGTCCCATATAGTGATCAAGTGATTTGACTATTTCTGCATGCTGTATGCTCATACTAACCTTCACCTCCTCTTTGGCTGGCTCATCAGTGGGGAGCTCGTTTGTTTCGTTGTTCTGCTCCTCACTTGGTTCCTGTTCTTGCTCCTTGGCAGCAACAGCCTTCAGCTGGTTGTCCACAAAGTCCTTGAAAAATTCAAGGTCTCTCTTTCCTTTATACTGGTCTGTCTACAAAGAGAAACACACACACACACACAAAGACAAATGTGTACATTGCTGCTAATATCCCATAAAGTTTAAGCAAAAGCCAAATTTGTACTGATAATCATGAACTGTTTCACCACACCAACATAAACATCCCATCATCTGACTAACATTTCAGTACTTCCTGGTTATGGATTTATTCATCCCAGTATAATGTCATGTCATGCAGCTTGTTACAGTTTGCAGTAAAATTTAGAAAGTGTCGAGAAGAGACAACATGACTGCCACATGGCAGCCGCTAAGATGCTGACTGTAGCAGTACAAAAACATCTCCATACCTTCTGTCCGTTGTAGAAGAAGAGGAGTGTGGGATATCCCCGTACGCCGTTTTCAGAGCACACCTCATAGTGCTGTGTACAGTCCACCTGGGTCATAAATACATGAACACGTAATTAAACCAGAAGGAAAAAACATAGCAAACTCTGACCCTGTAAATTTGCTTACAGGGTGTCTGTTTAATAACTCAGTATGCAAACAGGTAGCTTCTCATGTGACCAACATCCTGTTCTGTCACAGCTGACAGGATGACCCTTGAGGTTGCGTAGAGTGACTTGCAATGAGGGGAGCACATAAAGCACTGCATCAACACTGCATGATAATGCAGTTTGCCATCAAAAGTGTACCTTTTGGTTTTCTTGTATTAATCCATGCCACAGAATATGAGGTTTTACTGTTGAAATATCTGATAACTTATTTACGAGCAGTTGTATTATGAACCTGTACACAACCTGAGAGACTCACCTTTCCTATCTTGACATCATCTGAGTGTTCAAAGGTAGTGGCCAGCTGCTCCCAGGTTGGAGCCATGGCTTTGCAGTGACCGCACCATGGGGCAAAGAACTTAATAAAATGGGCACCTGAAGCAAGAGGAGAAAAGCCAGATAAGATAAAGCTGTTGTAGAAAACTAGCAATTAAATTAGACTCAACTGGAACAGTAAAACAAACAAACAAACAAAAAAACATACAAAAAGTGGATTTTCCTTGAAGTAAAGCGGAGCAAGTTTATGTAATCAGATTTTTATTTGATGGAGCAATGTAAAATGCTGAATCTACAACAAACTCAACAGGGCCTGCTGCAAATGAAAATATACTCCTCTAAAACAGTCATTATACGCGACCAATTACACAACATTTATTGCAGCTTGGTTGCCAAGTTTTGAAGGTGGGACCAATAAACACCGTTTGAAAAATGCCTATGTCATTTCCTGCCTTTTCGGTCTCCAAACAAGAAATCATTTATGTTTCTACAAAACCAAAACACTTCAACTCAAACACAGCTCAAGAGCTACGACTTCCAATTGGACAATTATCGTAAGCACTGTTTGTTTTTGCAGTCGTTGTCTGAAAATGCAGAATGGTGACGTGACAGGAGACAAGTCTTGTACAGTTGGTTCGAGCTGACTGACGTCTTAAACTGTGGCTCAGGTATTCGTGTCAATTACTGTACGTCAATCAAGGCAACTAAGTGTTTCCATTCTCTACCACGGAAACCAGAAACACAACTGAGGGTGACTGAAAACTGAAAGTACAACTGAAAACAACGGAAATAATTTACCTATTGTAAGCAGGATGCAGCTGCATAAATACACAAAATCATTTGTTTGCCTGAAGTTACTAAGCGGAACAGCACATTCATGAAGCATTATAATGCTGCTCTAGATTTTTACCTTTGGCTATGTGGGCCTTAAAGTTGAGAGCTGTGAGCTCATACATGCCCTGTTTGGGCTCTGGAGCCTTTGGTGGCTCCTGTTCACTCTCTGGCTCCTGGAGGACACACAAGAACAAGCATCTTTCAACACCACTGTTCTTGCCCTGTAAGGGTCACTGGTTTATTGACTTGAGGTGTTAATTGAGTGTACAAACTTACTGAAGGCTCCATCTGCAGTGTCTGAAGCATCCATGTCTCCAGAGACTCCAGATCTCTGGGCCCCTGGTACTTAATTGGCTCTTCGTCTGGCTTAAACAACTTCAACCTAGACATTACACAATTTTTTAATTAAATTAATTATGGCATGATGGACTAATTATTTAAAGCTCAAGCTTACAAAACACAGTGCAGTAAAACTGAATCACCCAAACGTGCATACAGCAATTCTGTTCCATCATCATTACAAACTCAAGGACCCCATAATTTTTTATCTAGTTGTTATAAAAATCCTGTCAATTATTATCTAGTGACTGTTGTGTTTGTAGATACAGTCTGCACTCAGCAAACTGCAGCATTTAAGTGAAAGTCACTGAAGTATTGGCAGAATATTCAACTAAATGCAGGTCACTGTGTCACTCTTTCAGTCAATCAGTAATGAAAACGAGTGTTTACTTTGATGTTGCCTTGTTTTTACTCTACATACAACAGCCAATGCAATATTTTTTTAGTTAATTTTGTTTCAGACTCTTTTTTTTAAAAATCTGAAATATCTTGACTAGTTTAATGCACACCACTAAATTGATATAATTCAAGAACTGATGTGACAAGTACTTACGTGGGGTAACCCCTGACACCGTGGACATTGGAGCAGAACTTAGTGTCCTGGACACAGTCTACCTTTACCACATATACTGGGGGGTCGTCCATGCTGTTGTATTTATCTGCCAATCTGTTCCATGCTGGTTGTAACCTCTGGCAATGGCCGCACCTGAGCACAAAAGAGGTAAAAATACCTTCAGTGTAAAACATAATTTATTCTTGAAGCACTTACATATTTTGCCATATACAAGTATATCTTTTGCCAAAACTTAACTGTGTCCATGGTTAAAGACTCTCATTTTGTCACAACTAGTCTGAATGGACCCCACATTTAAAGGCAATGAGTAATTACATGCATAGTATTTGAAAAAGATAATATCAAGGTTTAAAGTGTTTTATCCAATTTGTTTCTAGAAACATTGTGATACAGATGAGGGTTTACTGCCGAAGAATTTGTTTTCCCCATGCTCTTTTGCATGATCAACAAGGATGATAAAAAGACTCTAAAAGCTAAACTGAGCTTTAGTTACACATAATATTCAATAATAGATAAGAGTAGACCTTAATATTGTGCATTCTGTGCTATATTTAATACAGAGAAATAAGGTGAAGCCATTTCAATTGATGAGCAAAGAAATATGACACAGATATCTGAGTTGAAACCTGTTGGCTCTGTTGCTGCAATATTTCCTAAATATTTAGCACAAATCTAGAAAAGACAGAAAGCACTTAATGCAACTCTAAAGTAATACAGTTCATGTCAAGAACACCAATTTGGGTATTAGTTAAGGGGTTTGGTCCCACTTCAAAACATCCTAACCTTTAAAACTTATCTTATCCTTTATGTTAACAAAAGAGAGAACTCAACTTCTTATCGTGTCTTCAGATCATAACCTTTGTCCTCAACTCTCTCTCTCTGACTCATTACTAAATCTATATTAAACATCGAAAAAAGCGACCATATTGAGGTATTACTACTATTACAGAATCCTGAGACCCTCTCAGAGACCCCCGGAGATTTTGGATCCGCTGATGTAACTTCAGTCAATCAGTGTGTGCCACGTAAGCACAGCTTCATGAACTACAACTTTGAAATGAGACTAACTGTATGTTCATTAACCGCAAATAAGCAAAAAGTCATGCAATGTTTCGTTGCTCAGGTTCTTTAACTAAAGTCCGCTCAAAAGTTTCCAACCAAGATTCAGCAGCTAGCGAACTAGCACTGCTAGCACCGAGACCCGAGTGAAAACTGTTCCAGCTCACTAAACTCCTGTCGGCAAACTATTTGGCTATGCTAGTTAGCCGCTATGCTAACTACACTGGTTGACTAAAGGAAAATGGCTAGGTAGCTAACTGGCTTGCCTGCTACCTAGCATATTTGCTAATTTGCCGGTTAGCTCCAAAACCCCTTCTAACGGCCATTTTTTCAGCTTTTTGTGTAAACGACGGATGGCAAGAAATACAGAGGTTACTGTCAACCTACTTACTCAATTTTATGTGGTAAAACTTCATTTCTAACGTTACTTGTTCACTTACCATGGGGCGAAAAACATGACAAAGTGGGGTGCAGTTGGCACAGCCTCGTTGAACATCTCAACCGTGTACGTGTGTTTGGCATGTTCATCTTCCTCTGTTTCATCGCTGCAAAACACACTTGCAAACAGTAACGAAAAATAAATAAAACACAACATATAAGGTGTGCAATTCAGTGCTGAGGCCATGGCGAATCTCTCTCGGTGGGTGAACAGTGTCCCTGCTGGTGTGGAAAGACCGACTCGCGACGTGCACGCCCCTTTGACGAGCTCCGTTTAGAGTAACGAAGACTGTGGATGGGACACATGCATATGGAGATTCCTGTTGTTTTTGCTGCTGGCCATGCAAACAGGATGTTATGTAGATCTGTGGAAGCCCGCAAGCGATTTGCATCTATGCAACCCGACAGGTTCAAGCAAGTTCTGCGAAGAAGTACGGAAGCCTAACATAACGATATTCGGTACATGCGACTTTACTGGAGGGAAGACAATGCATAAACACTATATATTTTTAAAAGAGGAAACAGTGCATTATTCTATCTTGTCCCCTTATTTTATTTCTGCATGATCAACTCAAACAAGATATTTATTCAGCGGTCTACATGTACAGCTGTCACTAACGAGGTCAGAGATGTCAAACATACCAATGCTTAATTGTGGATCACCAAAATCTTTAAAATAGTGAATCAGCATCCTCTTCACTGCATGCTGGAGATGGAGATTATATGGTTCTAGCCCAAAAAGACCAGGCTGAAGCATGTAAGAAAAAAAAACAATGATTTCCTATGACTGAACATCTTTGGTAAATCTAAGTTGAATCAAAATAGTGCAGTTAGTATTCAGGCCAACACATACAGAAATTTAGTAAGACTGTGGTGGCCTGTATTTTTATCCATTGCACCACCAGAATATTATTTGTTTGATTTTTTCCGCTAAACCAACGTTTTTAGCTTCCGCTTTGAACCAAGGGTAACCAGTACATAGTAGGCTGCACAGATTATAGAGGTGATACAGTGGTGATAATATAATAGTGATTTGTGGTTGAGGGCTAACTAAATGAAAAAGATTTTTCTGAAAAAATTCTGAAAGTTTGTAGTAAATGTTTTAAACACTGTTGCAAACAGAACCATTACTAAAAAAATTCAGGTGATAGCTGTGCCATATCCACATCCCCAACTGTATTGTAACCTTGTGTGACTCTTTTTTTAATAGGTAGAGTTACACAAGGTCAGTGATTTAGCTCTAAATTTAAAATGATGTGTATAAGGTAAGCACAATTTCATATGTGAAATTCACATTAAATGTGTAAGGAAATCCAGTTAGGTCATACTGGGAAACACGGTAAGAAAAACATTATTAGGATATAATTTAAGAGATGTTTAGGAGAGTTTGCTCACCTCTCATAGAATAGAATAGGAAAAGCCAGACAGGTTGAATATAAATGGTCCAGTAAGTTCCAGTCGACTGCATTGCTTTGGCAGGAGTATGAGTTTCCTTCACACCTAAGGCTGTCTTTCTGGAGCGCATTGCCCAGTCTTAAAATACCTAATGGTATAACTCTATTTAAACTTCCATGAAAAGATGAAATATCATGCAAATAGACATGGACCTAAGAGAACATAAAGTTAGTGTTTTGTCTAAACTGTACAAATGTGGATATGACAGTTCAATTGTCACATCATAGCCGGTTCAGATGACAGATGTTGGTTTAGTACAGCGATGGTCATATATGAGTCAGAGTCGTCCCCATTGGTGATGGAAACGATGCTAGAGAGTGAGAACATTTTTAGGCAAATATAATTAATCCAATTTATTACACTGGATAAATAGTGCCTCTCATGGGGGCTGTAGCCTCGCGTAATGGAGACAGTGTATATAAATCATGCATCTCTTCCCACGAAGGAGTGTGTTTGTGTGTGTCTGTTCCCAGAGTTGCAAGTGCCTGTTGGCCTAAGGGCTTGACAGCTCTTTGGCATGTCCTCCCTCATCTCCTCTTCACTTTTCATCTAGTCGTGATTTCATGAAACCAAATAAAGACAGCCCTCACACACTACTTACAGTATTTCTTTTTACCCTCCTTTTTCCTTTCATCTGGATAACAGGAAGAGTGGGAAGAGGAGAGGAAGAGGTTACAGCATGGAAACATACAGAGGTGGCGCCCGGAGCGGCATTATGGTACCGTATATAACACTATTATTCCAGATTGTAGCAGCAGCTCTTTCATAAAACCAGCTCCTCTTGAATGTCTATAAGCTACTAGTGGGTGAAAATGATCCTACCATACACAGTCAGTGTCTGAAGTTATACAGAGTGAGGTGTTTATGAAGTCCTGTGTGTGCAGATATGCGTGTGTGTGTGTCAATGCTTTTAAAGTAACTTTTGTCAGGAGACTTTCCTGCTGTTCACTTGACAATGAAACAAATTTCCACTGTTAAACTCACATGCACACACATTCACACACACACGCGCACGCACACATGCACACCCACACACACACACACACACACACACACACACACGTGCTCACACACATGCTCACACACACACATGCTCACACATGCTCTCACACACACACACACGCACACGCATGCATACACACACTCAGATGATTCTTTCCACAGGGAGTACAAACATTCAATGGAGAAGCAATATGCTTGTAAGAGACTCTCTCTCAGAGATAGATGATGCTACATTGACCTTGAGGCTGACACAAGGCGACCTTTAACCCTTGGGTGTAAAAACTCCATCATACTTTCTCTTTTGGAGAACTTGAGAAGTCTTACCCTTTGGCCATGACCTCACTTGTAGGGCTTTTCCACAGGGACAGAAAACTCCTGTAGGAAAAAGAACCGGAAAATCCAAAGGGTGAGCAGGCTGTAGAAGCCAAACTCCTTTTTAAGTTGTGTGATGGGACTAAAACTGACTTTTCTGCCTCCACACATCAGGTACATAAGAAATACTGCAATATGATGCCCAAATACAGACTTATTTACTTAAAAAAGTTTTTACACTTGAAACTTTTACACTTTACTTGAATTATTAACTTTTTTATTAACTTTCTTCAAGAGCATTAGATAAGATTGATGTCAAAAATGTGTCTGTAAGCTAAATATGAAGTTACAGCCACCATCAAGTTAGCTTATGCCAGTTTCACAATACAGGATCGGCCCCATGATTTTCCGCTGGTCGACAGTTTTTGAAGACTGCAGACAAATTTTCCAGGAGTCAAGACAGATTTGTTTGGGGTTAACCATCTTGTAATGTGTGACCCCTTATTGCTGATGGGCCATGTAGCGTGCAAACCGCAATCACTTCAAGATTCCTGATCCGGGACAGAAAACTGTGTAGTGTAAACAGTACAGCAGTCTTACAACTTTTCTAGTCATGTGATGAGACCATGACATTAGCTGTTCATCAGTGAGCTGAGTGAGCTGAGCTTGGAAGTGTTGGTAAATGGAAATGAGTCACCTTTAGAAAGAAGTGCAAACTGTTTTCCTTTGCCTCCACTTTTTACGCTTAGCTAAACTAGAAGGCTGCTGGCTTTAACTTTATATCATGTCTTTATTCAGATCATTTTATCATCCCAAAATTGAAGCTACCCTGTGAAGAAGTAATTTCTATCTTCCTTAGGTCTTACGCTCCCCTGATTTATTTGGTACATAATGAGAACATGACGAAGGGTCCTTTAGTCACAGAGTCCAGTGATTCTCAGCTAACGTGTCAGGGTTATTTGAAAGAATATGAAGAATTTTAATGTGCCTTAGTAGAATATTGGGTGCGGGAACACAGAAACCTGAAAATATAGGACCTTATGAAATTAGGCCTTTTGTAACACTGAACCCTGGGAACATTAGACCCCAAAACATAAGAAGAAAATAACAATTTCTCATTTTAACGGGGTCATAGCTATTTCCAAGAGATGGCACAAATTATGATTTAACAACAACAACAACAGCAAGGAAAAGATATGATGGTTATTCATTAACTTTGGAGCTGCTGTTAGGTGAATTGTGCTACCTTTCTCTTGTGTTTGCGTCTCTGTTTTAAGATATGGTAAGAAAATCAAAGAGTGCTGGTTGTGGCCTTGAATTTAGGGGAAAGACTTGAAAATAAATCTTCTCATCTAACTCTTGGAAAGAGAGCAAAGGAGCATATTTCCCCAAATGTCACACTGTTGCTTTAAACTCTACCTTGACAGATTGATATACTCTCACAGAACTATTAGTACAAATAAGCATATTTCCGAAGCTTTCTGTTCCTTTAGAAAAGTTCACCACTCAACTAAAAAGAACTCACAGAGTACTTTCTCCTTGAATCTTTTCCATTTCACATCAAAGGTATTTTTGTCTCAGCTGCCTTATAACTGCTATAATCATATTCCGGCTCTGATTTAGTCCACTGCGCTGACATGAAGGTGCCGGCAGAACGAGAACTCCCACCCACCAAAGTTTATTTGAGCTATTATATCAAAAAATGCCCTTGACATTCACATATGACCCGCGTTTCTCGCTACGCTCTCACATTCCAGCTGCTGCTCAGTTGCTTCTATAGTTAATTGGAGGAGAAATATGATATATTGGATTATTTTCCTTGTCTTTTGCACACTATAAATAACATTTACACACAAGCCCAACTCTCCCAAAGGGGCTCTATTGTTTCTATGGCGAGCCAGTAACCACACAGCACTATTTAAATCTCAACATTTCATATAGCTGTGGTAAATATGACTAAACTGCTGCTGACACATTTTTTATTTTGCCCCCGTGAAGTGAAGGCTACATATTTGTGGGTGTCTACTGGTAACCCATTGTTGACGGCCAGGCACCTTGCCAGGCCAGCTACAGCATGGTGTAATAGGAAAAAGAAAGATTAATGGGCCCTGGGGACCCGAGGACATTCTGTTTATTTTCTTAATTGCCTGAAGTTAGTGGCTGAGAGTGCAAGAGTCGGCAGGTGGCAAACCGGTTGAAAGTGAGAACCGAGAGACAGTGACTCCCAGAAAGGAAGAGTGTGTGTATATTTAAGGGTCCATGATATAGTCAGATATTGTTTCAGGCCACTAAGCTCAGAAAGCAAAAGCTCAAAGTAGGGTGCTAATACTCTCTTTATGACGTGTCTTTATGATTCTAAACCAAACCAGACAAGTGAATTTCCTGGATTAAACCTGCTCCAATCAAAGCACATTACGTTGTCTTTAAGGCTGGTCTGCTTAGATAAGACACAAAACACTTTCCTTTGATTGTCTACATTATCTCGGACTTGCCGACTGTTGTTATGGCTGCTGCTAGGTGGGTTTTTAATCCTTGAACATAGCCAGCTTAGCTGTTTTTATCTGTCTTTGTGCTAAGCTTAACTCACCAGCAAGCTTCTCTGCAAGAATTTGAATGGGAAATTTTTCCAAAAAGTAGCAATTTTGCCTTTAATCTTGCCATGACAGATTCATATCCTGATATAGTACTGTCACAAGTTAACATTCTCACATAATACAGTCATTTAAACTCAATCATCAAAAAAAAATTAAACAAATTAACAGATATAACACCAACCCTATTTTCTGACAACTATAAACTGTCTCTCACAAACAGCATCTAGTACAAATTTTAGCCTACTTTTTAACACACTGAAAAAAACTTGAAGAGGACTTACTGGAATATTTCATGGGCTATTTCTGACCAAATCTAATTCTGTCATATAAACATATGGGAATCACCTTGTACACTCAGCCTTTCTGTAGAAATGCTTTCTCCCCATCATGCAATCCAAAGCCAGACGTGTTTCCATTAGGAACGCAGAGACTCATGGCAGTATCATATCCGGGACACAGGATGTGACCAACGGAGGGGAACCAATGTAATTTGCAGACAGCTTAGTAGAGCCACTGCAGCAGGCACCTGTGCTGGGAAAAGACAGTGGGGAAAGGGCTCTCCCACATGACTGGAACAACTCCAGAAACAAACGTCAAGGGATGGAAAATCAGAAAGCACCTTGTCTTTTCATCTGGGTGGCTAAAAAAGGAAGAAAGGAAGTAAAGGACTGTGAGAGGAGATAAATAAGGAAAGACAGATGGACAGAGGAAGAAAGAAATAAAGATAGAGAACATAAATAGAAAATATTAAATGGTAAATGTAAAAAAACTTGGAACAGGAAAAAAAGGGTGAGACAGAAAGAAATTGGATAAACGAGGGAGAAGGGATATGAGAAATAGTTATGGTGGTTGTGGATTACTATGACAACGTGCGCTGCGTCTCAAGTGTTTTTATGTTCTGCTGCTCCCTGCTGGATCCAGGCAAATGACTAAAGCTGTGCCAAGTCTCCTGAGGAATCTACAGTATTGGAATTACCATCATTTTCCACAAGGCCTGTGTACTCACAGGGTCCCGCTGTTTTCCCACTACTGGAAACTCCACATAGAAACTGTAAACAGGTTGAATATTGACAGGTGTGACTGGAAATCGCTGTTGTTCGAGAAAAAACATGTTCCTGACAAACTGACCCTAGCCTTCAGCCATCATGGAATTGAATTAACACATAAATGGTGATGTTATATTGACTGAAACAGGTATGAGTAAAAGATCAAAACTTCATGATGCTGGTGGGCCCATTTTCCTGACAGCATTCGCAGCAGCAGGTTCATTCACAGAGAAAGCTCAAAGATGGGCTTTGCTGTTATTTAAAGCAAAAGATGTCATTTCTCATCTGTGCCCATCAGTGTCTCAAAAATAAAAGAAGTTACACAGGACTTTGATTTGGTGATCATTCAAATATGTCGCCTAAAGTGTGACATCGCAGGTGGTTACAGGACAGGACCCACCTTGACTTGGACTCTGTCTTTCACAGATGTGTATAGGTTCAGCGCCTTTACTATAAAAGCCTTACTTGATGGTAAAGCCATCAGGATTTACTGGCCAGATTGTGAGGGGGTTGAGGTGCGCAGAAAGAGTGAGGAGAAGATAGAGAATAATGTGTATGAGAGGAAAGGAGAAAGACATCCATTGGCACCTTAGTGAGAATGTTTTTAGCTCAGTTACATATTATACAATAACTCTTGCAAATTAAAAATTCTAATCAGGGCCTCTTGAAACTCTGCATGTAAGAGTTTTGATATTTGTAATGCTCCAATTAACCCTCATTAAAAGGCCCTAAAAGGATGGGTGTCAGAGACGTTTTAAGTCCCAAAAATCCCTTTTTTTAAGGGTTAAGTGCAGGATTAATCTATAACCCTTAGAATCATCAAAGGGTATATGCTACACAAATTAATATTGTGGTATAAAAAAATAACAGACTTCCTTGAAGCCCACACGTTGGAAAGCAAAGACACTGCTCAAGTGTCCTAGAGCAAGTCATAAAACGAAATGCTACCAGCTTGGCTGCCGCTCTGTAGCCGAGCCCAGCCTCTGAAATAGAAAACAGAATTTCTCTACAAAGATTAATAGAGGATGACATATTGCTTGTGGCCAAGAAAAGAACATGCTAGGTTGCTCTTACATTAGCGGTGAATCCAAATATCATTGACAACCTACAAATCAAGCGGCTGCCTTGAAGACTTGTACCTGCAAGGAAAGTAGGGCTCTTCAACAGACACTATTTCATATGAGGCGAGCCATAAATGTCATCAATAACCAATGAGGCTTCACTTCGCCTGAGCAAAAGTCGTATATAAAGACTGTCCGTGGTTTTATTCTTTTTGGACGCACTGCAAAACACGTTCAGAGTGCCCCGGTACCTGCCTTCATTGCGTCAAGGTTTGTTTTTATTTTTCTACACTTCTTGAAAAAGAAGAAGAAGAAAAAAAAAGAAATTACAGATGCTGTCACCCACTTACTGGTAATCCGGCTTGCTCTCATGGAAAATGTAAAAGGGGCCCAGCCTCGTTGAGGTCAGGCTGACATTGCTAGTGAGAGGTGGCCAAGTCACAAAACAGATGTTTACTGTTTTTCTAAAGATGATTTGTTCTCTGCTCAATATTGACTTTGGTCCAAGCATAACCCGGTATACTTCGACAGTGCCGTGCTTAAGTGTGGGCAGACAGGGGCACAATGCTCGAGCCAGGTGTTTCTGTTTTATTGTAAATGTCTCATATTGTAAGCACGCTTTATCAGTCCTCGGATACTTTATGATTTTGACAGGTGTCTGGATTAGTCCATTCTCAAGCAGATGTGCAATAAAATGATCTGATGGATCACACATAGGAAAGTTGTGTCTGTGTGTGCGCTCACCTGGACGTGTCGCCCCGTGTAAGCAGTGAATATGAAGGAGTTTTAGGGAGCCTCTGTGTATTTCTGTGTGTGTGTTTCAGTGCAGCCTGCAAACCCCGAGCGTCTGCAGAGGCAGTCATGGGCCCAGTAAAGGTCTCTCCACAGAAGCCATTAGGCAGTGCGTCTGCTGGAATAATGTGTTTGACTTGGCTGTGGGGCAGCAGCAGGTGCTGGGAGGACCGGCCTGGAGCTGCTGCTCACTGCCTGCTTTGATCTGCAGGCCAGGGACCAGTCCTCACTTCTCTGTGTCTTTTCCTCCTATCTTTGTCTTCCTCCTTCTTTTATTCCCCTCTTCCTCCCTCTCCTCTTTGTTTTTCTTACCATTGTCATTGCCTCCATTTGCTAAGTCTCACTTTTTAGTGGCTCTCCTGCTTTATCTGCTGACCAGATGTGTTTTTTTTCTTCTATTCTGTTTGTGTCCCCCCCCCACTTTCTCCTCTCTGCATATGATAGCTGTCAAAGGGCCTAGTTGTCCTCCAGCCACACATCTGCTCGGCCTCAACAGCACTACTGGGTTCAGAGCATTGAGTGCAAATTTAAATTTATGCATTTGATGCATCACTGAATAAGAGGTTCTGCAGCAAAGGCTTGGAAGTTGCTAACAAAGAAATTTTGCTGATTCATTTTGCAGGCAAGTCCTTTAAACTGAACAAGTGAAAAATAGAAGGCCACAGAAATTAGTCTTTAAACTTAGAAATGAGTTAGCATTACTGCACTTCCAGTTCTGTTGTCTCGATATCATGGGGTTTTTGAATGTGTTTTCATTTGTCAGAAGCCCAAAGTAAGGTCTGTTGAACATGGTAACTAATCTTCTTGCCAGTCTGCTTTTAAAGCCTTGTTGATGTCTTTTCACTCGGAAACTAACTACAAATATTCCACTCACTAGTCTAATACAAGTACTGTAGTCCAAAAAGCCTACAACCTGACCTTGTCTCATATTGATTAAATGAGAGAGAAGAAATTAATCACATGAAATTTAACACAAAATAAATGTTAAATTTAAACAAGTAAGAACAAGTATTAACCTGTGACAGAAAAATAAATTTAAGTCTCAATGGAAAAAAATCAGATGATAGAATGGGTTATTCTAATTAAATGCCATCAAATTGGTCTTTGGTTTTTTATTTACAGTGTGCTGCCACTACTGGGTGGTGTAACGTAACTGGAAACTCATCTCATGTCTGTGTATTAAATATGAAGCTTAAGCCTTCTAGTTTAGCATAAGACTGGAAACTAACATGCCAGCTAAATGTAGTCCCTTGTTTAGCTCATAGACATGTGAGTGGTATCAGTGTTCTCATTTAATTCTCAGTAAGAAAGCAAATATACAAATTTTCAAAACCGTTATTCTATGCTTTTTAAAATATGTCTGATCCAGACTATATTACCTGGTAAGATATGTGATTTGATATTATCTGCTAAATGGCAGACAAAACCACGTTGAGCTTTAATGAGATGTCATGACACCTAGTGCTCAACATAGGTATGCAGTAGTTGAGAGATAATTTTTCGGCCTGAACTCCTCCTCTGTTTCTTTCTCTCTTAGCCTCACGGTAAAGCCATTACGCTTGAAATGAAGCAGCGATAGCAGAGGCAGTGGCCCTCTTTGGTTCAGAAAAACAGGGGAGGGAAAGAAAAAGTAAAGCCCAGGGCCGTCCAGGGGCCTGAAAAAGAGTTGCCTTTATTGAAGGAGCCCACTCCCATGCATTCCTCTGCCAAGAGCCCCAGCCTCCCTGGAGAAAGTCAGGATGAGAGGCTGACTCACATTCAGAGGGGGTTCATGGGCCGGAGCTGCTACCAACACACACAGACGCAAAAATCCCATCTACACAGAGACAATCACACACACCCATGCATGCACCTTGGTCTTCCATCTCCTGTCTCCCTCATTGTTCTGTCAGTCAGGATAGTTTTTTAGCAGTGATCCACAGCGGGGATTCTCTATTTCCTGAGTGGGTAACACACGCAGGCCTGTAAAGCACAACTGATTGATTTATTGGGTTTCAGGGGCTGAGGTAGGTGGGATATTAGATGCTCCTCATCTCATCATGACATCATTCAGCGAGAGCCACAGGGGAGAAATTCCACTTTCTAGGATCCAGATGACAATGGGACAAAAGTATTTTTAAGGAGTGTTAGACTTTGTTAGCTTTGTGAAATTGTTCACTCTTTGGCAAGCTTGCCTTTTTCTGCCATTACAGTTTGGATTTGTCCCCAAAAATGTTCAGGAAATCCTAGTTTTAAGCTCTGAGCTGAGAGGCATCGACAAAGCTTTTAAAAGAAAGAAGAATCCTTTAAAAAATGTTGTTTACAGCTAATTCCCATTTCTCTTTGACTTGTTTATATGACCAGCAATGATTTTGTCAATGAAAATGACAAAGTTTGCAACAGAAGTGTATTAGAAAGATTTTTTATTGGCATTCACTCTCATTCCTGTCTACAGACTTGAGCTAACTGATGATGAACTATGGCTGATCAGTAAGAAACTGAGGCCATAAACATCTTGTCTAAATCTGGAAACCACCTGTTGTGTCTTTTCACTGAGAATGGGGTCTGATTTTATTGACTTTTTAAATTTTAACAGCTATATCAGTTATATTTTATAGTATTCAATGCACGGACTGAAAACGTTTCTATGGAAAAGCCCTGTGGGTATGTTCTCACAAAATCCCATTCATGAACATACACTGAACACTGAACTGATGCACAACATGCTTAAAAGTTTAAGGTTTTCATTTTCAATTTACATTTTTTTCCCTTTACATGCTGTATTCCTCACCATCTCTGTTACTTCCATTACCAAGGCCTTGAATTTTCCTTTATGCTGTTTACCTTCCTGCTCTCTGTTCCATGACTTCTTTCCTTAAATCAATACAATGACAATGAATTATAAATAACACGATCAAAAAGGATCAGAGCAAATGCTTTTCTCCAGACCAGTGGATTGGTTTTAAGTCATAAGTCTTATTTCACAATGTTAAAACATTAACATTTTAAAAGAGGGGGATGTAAATCTAGTGCAATGAGTTGACAGGAAGCTCAGAAATGTCAAGTAAATTGACCAGAGTGAAATCCTATGAGCTTGTTCTACCTCCAGTAAGCTATAGCGGCTTTAAGCAATATTTTTCATATTTACAATGGACCACATGAATTTTATTAGAATTACTTCCTGTCTTTGCAGTTTCCCTCAGCTCCACAAAGCTTTTTGCATCTTTTTTTTTCATTTTGTGGTCCAAAACTTTACTGCCCTGCACCAAAGTTAGTGACTAGCTTGTGAGCAAAGTGGAGAATGAAGAGCTGCTAAACTGCTAAATAATTTCTTAAGGGATTTGTGGAGAACATGCAGGAATATGGTTAAAAGATAGCTAATATTAGCAAGCCAAGTTAACCATTAACTGAAAAATGTATCAGTGTTGGGTTTACAGCTTGGCCCTGCTGGATACAAGTGGCCGAAAATCTGATCTTTCAGGTTTAACTTTTGATCTTTTATATACGCAAACTTCTAGCATCACTGCAGCCACAACTGTCAGAGAGAGATAAATACTTATCTGGCATAAAAACATGGAGAAATAAATACATTGAGAAGAAGTATGTGGTTGGCAGTGAAGTCGGACATTCCTCTACAGTCCAGGCACCTAGACGACAACAAGCTTTGTTGCTGCTGGTGGCCACCGGCCGATGACAGGCCGTCCACTGCGTCCTCTCTGGCTATTGTTTGCCCTGTGATTGACTGAGGAAGGTGTTTGTTGTTGCTGGACTCTTATCTGTGTTTCTTGGACCAGAGCTGTTGTATTAGCGAGGCTGCTTGATGAAACTGAACAGACGCAAAACATCATGCACAGTTCAACTAATTAGACCTTCTATTGCGCAAAAGACGGCAATGTGGTGTGTGTCTTTCGGATGGAGATAATCTGATCAAGACATCTGGTTAAGAACTCTACAGTGACTCTGTTCACTGTGTGGAATAAAAACTGACATGTTGCAGTGTCAGCCTGCACCAGGGAGCATATCAGTGATGCTAATAAGGGGGTGTTGGCATTTATGCTGAAAGGTGGGACGTTTCATTTTCCAACGCTTTCCTTTGCAATGATTGCTTTTATATGCCACCCAGTGCTCATTTTCTAAGCTGCCAGGGTCTGAGACTATCCAGCATGCCTTTTCCCTCAGAGAAATATCAATTTCTCATTTTTTTACTGCAGCTATGAGAGCTCTCCCTCTCTTATTTAGTGATCCACTGGGTGAACCTTTACTATTGCCAAAGAATTCATATTACCGCCTGCATTTCAATCCACCCAGGACCCATCACCGACTCCCTGGAGTGATTTCATGCCGGATTATTAACTTGGAAGCATGGTGCTTTTGTTCATTGGCATTTTCATTGTGGACCCCTTAGTAATTGAGTAACAGGGGCCCATCATGTAGCACAAAAGAAAGAGAGTCAGCCTGCAGAGAATGAAAATCCTCATAAGCTGTCAGGAAGGCTAGTTTGAATGAATACCTCCTCGTGTTCTCTTGCTCCAGCACAAAAAAGTGCAATTGTGTTTCTGTTAGGCCTGCTTTTTCTCATCATTACACTGAAATGAAAGGTGATTAGGCCAACAAGAAAATGTTTGGGAATGCCAAGTTTGCTGTCAGCAGTGTAGAAACTGTAGCAGTCCTCTGGGGTTGTGCACATTTTATTTGTTTTTTCAAGGAAATTCAAGCTCTGCCGGTATTTTAATAGTTTTCAAACAGCACAGTGGTAAAAAAAAGAGTGAAGAGAAATTTAAATATCAAGCCATAACATGAGCTGCTTTGACCTGTCTGACATGTAAACATGTACAGTGTATCTTTGTCCTGATAAAGATGCCAAACATGAGAATCCGTGTGGTTTTGCAAAAGCCTTTAATTGGATGTATCCAGGAGTGCAGCATGGACAAGGCTCAGGGAATAAAACATCCTAGCATCACAGTGGGTCATGAAATTGTGATTAAATGTTATCAGGGGATTTATGTACAGGAGCACAGATTGTCCAGTAATTTTGACTGTCAGCACTTCAAAACAGGGAATTTTATATGTTTATTTGAATTGTATATATTACATTTAGATGACTGTAGTCATACAGATATAGTTCAATGTAATCGATTCCTCTTCAGCTGTATGTGAAAGCCCAAAGTGTTTGCTGACAGTGGAGAACAAGATGTGAGCTACAGGTTTCATTAACTTCAACTATCTGCTTTGGTTTGCAGACATGTGATGAAGGGGACCTACCTTTGCGTCAAAATGACTGTCAGCTTCTTAGAGATCCGATGTGTTAAAAGCAATAATAATAATTATTATAATCATATATAATATTTCTGAATACTCAAAGATGCTTAAATGCTGAGCATTTAACTGAGTTTCTACTGTTTTCAACCAACTGGAATAATCTTTTTCCAGTTTATGCTGGTACAGTTCAGTTTCTTAAAACAAACAAACAAACAAACAAACAAAAGACTTGTTTAAGTCAAGCCGCTGTCTTGCTGACTGCTGATGAGTTTGGAAAATGTCATGTAACTGGTGACGGCCCAGTCTGAGGTTAGTGGAGATGAAACGAAGACAGGTTGAGATGTGGCAGATGTTGGATGACTTAGATATGCAAAGATTCAGTACTAAATCAAAATTATGGATAACATTAAACTGATAAACTTGGACACTGCAGACTTGCCTGATCTCCACAGGTTCACAATCCAGCTGAGTTACAAGGATCAGATCCTGTTTTTTAACTCAATGTCTCTTATGTAATGTGCAAAATTCATCCATGTAATATGTTTTATTCTTTTCCAGTTGATGTGGAAGGTTCTTTCTCAGACAAAGCATCAGATTGCATTAACCAGCACACAGCTTATCTCTGTCCCTTGCCCAATGGGGCTCCAGCTGGGTGCTGCTGTTTCCTTCTCCATTTATGTTGGCACGGGGAACAGCAGCTCCATGGCCGGAGAGCACCGCTCTCCCTTCAAAACAGGAAGAACACACTGCTCTCCGATGCACACTGGAGACAAAAAACAAACGAGCCGGGGTCCAGAGGCATGAGGCAGCAGGCTGGGGAGGATGATAACAAGAGATTTTAGCCGGTGCCCAACCCTCGTCTCTGCACGGAGTCGTCTCACTGATCTGTGTGGAGGGAAGGTTTCTGTGCCAGCGGCCTGAGTGCACGGGATGCTTAACATTTTCTTCAGTTTCTCAAATCAAAATCTTCTTAAGATAGTAAGTAAGCCCTTAATGTTAGTCTGACCTTTACTGTTTTATGCTGCTGAACAAGACACCGATAACTTTGTTGATCATACCAGTCACTCAATAATTACATGACCAGATGCTAAGATTTTTTGGCTTTTCACACTTTTCTGCCTGCAACCCTATCTGAAGAACCAGCATTCCCACATTCTCATTCAAACCCTGTTGTTGTTCATTTAAATCCCAGACTGCTTGATATCAGTTTAGTTTTATAAAGAGCATGTCAGTATTGACAGCATTGGTCTTTAAGTGCAGGTGCAGATGGTGGGAGGTAACTCTGACCTAGGGGCTCTCCCACACTGCCTCAGCTCGGTCATTAGGCAGATATTTTATGGTTTTGTGGACTTGAGACTGCAAAAAGCGATCCAGGCGACCACCAGAAAAATGTGCAGAGTTATGTCCATAAATCTATAATATATATGCACCTATACACTCTTGTTTTAAATCCTGGAAGAACCACACTGCCCTGTTCCCTTTATTTTGTGGGAATTCTTGCTCACTGTTAAACCTGGACTTACTTACAGTTCAGCTCACAAAATTATCCAAAACTTGGCAGACTTGAATTCTTCTCTGAATCTGACATAAAACATCAGAGTCAAAATTTATTAAAACAGATACAGTCTCTGTACTTAACAGGCCCACAAATTAACTGCAAGCTTTAGAGTCTCTGTTCATGAAAAGTGAACACTTGTATGACTTTAACAGTGACCTTTCGTGTACTCGGACTGTTTTTCTTTCTTTCCAACGAAAACTGAGAAAATAAACAAGGGCAGATGAAAAGGGGCCTCGCTGGCAGAGGTGGGCCACATTTCCGTATTGTCGCTCCTCGTTAGCTGATGACGGGCTGTCTCCACGTTGGACAGCTGCAGTCACTAAGGCGGAGTGAAGGAGTGCACACACACAAACACTTACACACATATGGAGACTCACATCTGCTGGCATGTCTGTGCCCTCTCTGATCTCTGATGACATGCCAACCACTGTGTCCTGCTCTGACGCCAGCTGTCACACAGACACACACACACACATGTACAGTATGCAGCCTGCAGACAGACACAGGTAGTGGGAGTAGAGAGTTGCTGCATGAGAGCAGAGGAGGCAAGTAATTGCTAGCCAAACTGAAAAAAAGCTGCAGCTTCTGTGAAAAGGGGTAAAGAACTGAGTTCACTTTAGCTGTGTTGTCACCTGGTGGAGCCGGGTATGTTTTGTTTTATTCTTATTTTCCCTACAAAAAAACTCTTTTCACTTAAGCTGATGGATGAGGTGAAGGTTAAACCTACCTCTTCAGACAGGATATTTGACAGCTTAAGTGTCAAGGCAGCTTAAAGGAGTGTGTAGATGAGATGTGGTGGCGGGGATTTTACATATTTGTTCTATTACGCTGTTTAAGATGAACTCTGTTCTCAGCAATGCCAGGAATGTGCCCAATGTGCCCACCCATCCTTTAACCTGTCCAACAACTATCCATTGTCTGGAGCACAGACAAAACATTGGATTAAACATCCCCCCCCCCCCGAACCACACACAGACACACACTTTCACCTCTCTTTAGTAGTTAATATTACAACTTTAATACATTATTGTGGTTAAAAAATTGAGTATTTACATTGTAACACATGCCTCTGTGTGCTGTTAATCTGATAAACAGAAAAGGTTAAGCACAAACCAATACTTAAGGTAGCTACACAAAGCACAACAACTACTAAAAGGCAGAAGGATCCAGACAGAAATTCAAACAGGAAGACAAAAATCTGACTTGTCTTCTGTTTGACCAGCAATGAAAATATTGGATTTGTGAGTCATTAAAATCAGACTTGAGGTGGCAAGGCAAACAAAAAGCTGCTGTGGATCGTTCAAATTGGTTTCAGCAAAGGCCTTTTTTCTGATGACAGATACTTCGCAGACAGTTGGTTTACATGAAGTTAATGTCATAGGTCAAATGTTCCAAACACAAGAGAGCTGGTGGGGGATGATTTGTTCTGAAATAGGTCTGTTTGGGCTCGTTTCTACAACACTTGACCTGTGCTTTAAACACACCTGCTCTGAGGAGCAGGACCTCGCTTTCAGTGAAAATCTCGCCTTGGTGCCAAACACCAGGTTCCTTTCACGCTGAGGCTGATGCAATTTATCATCAGCAGCCTTCAGGCAGGCTTCCATTAAAAATCTTGAAATGTTGAAAACTTCACGGCCAAAGAACAATCAAATGATTGCTTGTTTGAAAAAGACATTTTCCAGACCTTTTAGGTGCCATAAAAAATTCCATGTGCTGAAGACAGAAACTCTTAAGCTTGACAGCCTGTGAAAATCCCACATTGTTCAACACACTTGCATATTTATAATGTGAAAAATGTTGAGTCTTGCGCAGGTGCCAATTGTTTTCATACCAACCAACAAGTACATCAGCCAACATACAGAACAGATGTCAACATCCAAAATAAACACAAGCATTCATGTTATAAGGCAGTGTGTTCGTATACTCAAACCCTCATAAACATCAAATGATTAAAGGGGCGAAAACTTAGTCAAGTCCTTCTTCTTTTCGCAGTACTTAGTGCTGAGCTGTCCTACAGCTTTGGTGTGCTCCTCATCCACCTCCTCCTTTAACCTCTGCTGCTCCTTCAGGAACTCTGCCCACTCGTCTTTCAAACGATCCATGTTCATCTGCAGCTGGTTGCTCTGGAAGGACACAAGAGGATGAGGACACAGCAAAGATAGCAGAAATTTTGCAAATTTCTTATATTTATAAATTTGTAGATAAGACAAATACTTTATTTTTAACAGTTTTCAAGTCAGTGTGTGGTGTTTTAAAAGTTGTCACAATTTTGCTTCTCTTATTGCGTTTGCTGTTGCACTCTTTTCTGGTAATAAACCACACTGAAGATGTTGATGATGCAAGCTGTTTGGAAGGTCTTTGTGGCATTGACACAAACATTTAACCTTCATATACTGTAAACACACAAAGGAGATACAATAATGTATATGTGTGTACAATCTGCCATTCAATCTGTTTTTTCATGGATATGACACTGTGTCCACCTGTGCTGTAAGTCCTTGAACTCCAGTTATTTTTACCTGCTGGGCCTCTAGCTCCCTCTGCTGAACTCTCTCTGCCATGTGATTAGCAGCCTCTACTGTGGAAGAAAAGCAAAAAAGAAATATTCTCACGATACTGAAAATTACATTTTCTCCAATACAACACAGACATAAATAAACTTTCGATTGCAATTTGTCTTGAAAGCAGACTTTTTTTGTTTTGTCACATCTTCCCAGGAATTTATGTACACAGTAGATTTAACTGTACATACAATGTTGCTGAACAGTGGTCCTTTTCATTAACACTATGAAACTATGTGAGGTTCAAAAACACAAATTTGTTTCTGAACCATTAGCACACTTTTTGATAATGAGAGACTTACAATATGTATTATTTGCAGTTTTTGTAGACATTGCAACAAATAAACAAGCCTCATTAGTAAGACAAACTTGCTATCAATTTTGATGCTAAGTAAGACAAAAGCAGAAAATCACGTGTAAGTAGTCATTTATAAAACCTACTTTGAAGTGGAAACGATCTTATATCTAAAGAAAACTTGACTTAATGCAAGTGATTTTTCTGCTGGTTAGGGAAAAGTATTGCAGTCTGGGACACATCTTAGTTCAATTCTGCAGTGAACTTAAGCTTTAACTCGAACTTAATGAACAATGTAGTACGAATGTTCAGTTAAAGGTGAGGGGAATAAGCAACAGACCGCTTTGGTGATATATTTCTTTTTTTTCTTGCAATTTACGGTCAGAGCACTTCTTTTTAATATCAGCCACAGTTCTGTCTGTTCCACCTTGTACACTGGAGCATATGTGTTTCCTGGCTTGAGTCTTCTCTAATTTTTCTGTGAACTTGTCTTCCAAAAAGTTTATTTCTCTTTTGGTCTGTGGCCATTTCTGTCAAAACCCTAATCTGTGCTGGCATTATATATAAGGAAATCACAAGACAAGTGCCATGAATTTTAGTTTATTTGAGATTTATGGATCACAGGTGTGTAGGTTATGAATGGGATTCTTAAAATGAAATGAAAATTTATTAGGATATAAAACAAAGTTTTAGGCATGAATTGGCGAGATAACTTACACCGTTTAATGACATCAGACAGCTGCTGGTTCATGCCTTCTAAAGTTGAGGGCAGCATTTGCTCATTTGTTTCTTGCACCATCTTATTGAGGTTCTCCAGCAGTCTGCTCTCCCTGTTTCCACGTTTCTCCTAAACAGCAGCAGAAGAAAGCTTAGTGCTGTCACTACATACAACATAGTACTGAGAAAACATATTTTTGTCTACCAATGGGTCTTATATGTTGGTATGTTATTTTTTATTTATATTTGTGAAAAGATTACAACATTTGAGTTGAACTTGATTCCTAGCATTGTCTTTGAGATCATAACAATACCGTTTCTTTAGAGTATGTTGATTACTTTCTTGAGATGTCATTTAGCTTGGAAATAATTCTGAAGAGGCCAATGTGCACTAAAAACAAGTGACAGATTCTTCACCTAATCAGGAAAACTGAATTCAGTGCATCACTAAATTGTGAGCAGTGGAGATGTAGTGGAAGCTACAGCAATGTTAACATGTGGAAAGTGTGTTTAACTTTTAATAAGGCCATTGTTATAACATTAAGGCCACTGTGTGTGTCATGTCAAGTACCTCAAACTCTCTCACAAAGTAGCGGATCTCTGCATTGATGACTGGTCTGTGGTCTAACAGTCTGGACTGGAGATCACCCACATCTGCAGGACCAACACAGCTTCCAATTACTTAAGTTTAAACATGCTGAACATGGGGTTGAACAAGTAACTGTGATATATAAGCCTCATGTTTTAAACCCATGTGCAAATAATAAGCACACATTTTGTAGACTCTGCATGCTTGTGCAATGTTGAGTTCGACAGTTTTTTTCGTTGACTTCATTTAACCAAGCCTTACATCTCATTTTTCACATGGGTGTACAATGAAAGCTTCCCTAAGACAAAATGTAGTATTTTTATCCTGTGCCATCCGTTTAAATACTATTGTTATTAACACTGTTAACTGACACTCAGGTTATATTTTCAATAGCCTCTGATCAAAGTTTATAATGTCAACAGCGAGACAAACATGCTAACATGCAGACAATAACAAAGATTTTTCTGTTGTGCATTTTACTAACCTTGAGCAATCTTGTCCATTTTTTATGAACCCTGCAGCTTTTAGCAGTTCAAGCAGCTCTTGGCAGTGGAAGCAGCTAGCTCAAGCAGCTAATAACTGCTAATCACTTGATAAATATTCCAAATACTAAGCTAACTGACGGATAATTGTTAAAGCAAAAATAGTTACAAAGCAGAACTAACCGAAAGCATTTAACGTAACCTAAACTTTAATTATACAGTGCTACATGTCAGCTATAATATGAGAAAATTATGTGGTCTTTGGCTAACAGCAGGCAGGGTAATAGAAGTCAGCTGACTGACTAAATATTTACTACTGCTTCCGGGTACGAGGCCGTGGACTGAACCAAGCGGTTGAAAGAGGGGTGTCACGTTCAGCTTGACAAGGCGATCGTGCAATGTTTTGGACCAGTAGGTCCACATTTAATACGGGTAACTTTTCCGAGTCTTGCTTTGAGGTAGGTTGCACTGCAGTGCTGTTTGATCTTGAACATTTAAACGTCTGCAAGTGTTTATTGTGATGAAGGAACAGTGGTATAGACTGAGGCTTTTTGACTCAGGACAGCAGATGTCAGTCTTGCTCTGCGGTGGAAGAGAAGTGACACTTAAACCTGCATTTTCAACTAAAAGCCACACATCGCCTCTCAATTCAACATGCAGCAAATCGACCCATTTTAAAGAAGAAATGTCTATTTATATATGGATGTCTATTTATATATTGATATTTTGTCGCTTACAACAAATAATGCACTAGTTTGTTTGCACTTTTTCCACAACCACTTCATTAAAATTCTGTTAGCAGTTAGAAATGTTATTTTTAATACAGGGTTTATACATTTGAACGTTTATGTATAATTGAGACTTTATTTAGCAATGCTTTAATTTATATATCAATAACAAACAAATAATCAAAATAGTTTTAAAGTTACCTCCTTATATTAATGTGTCTTTTGAAACTCTAGACTTGATAACTTAGAAAACGTTTAAAAACTAAAATTATTAAATAATTTCTGCACATTTCTGCTATCATTTCTGTTACATAAATTGCATATAGAATAATTGCATTGTTGCCAAAAAGAGAAAATAAACACCAACCTTAACAATCATTCACAACCAGGCAGCCCATAAGTCACTTAAATTAATCTTATATGTTAATCAAATTTTTTTAAGAATATAAAGTAACTTTTATTTGTAAGGATACCAGTGAAGATAAATATGGGTTACCAAGATATACAAAAAACTTATGTCTAAAATACTAGCAAAAACACTATAACCTGTAATAGAGAAAGCTTCCCTTAATTGACCTCTCAGAATCTTCATTCAGACAATTACATACATATTTAGTTTTCTAGGTATGTAGCATTTAAAAGCATTTATAAGATATAATCACAGTAAAATTTGATGAATAAGATATTAGATACAAGTACATTTAAAGTATATTTCTTTGAAAGATTGCCTCTGCCACAAGATGGCACCAAATGTCTCACATTAGTGCTGAAAACCTGGACTTGGCAAAGCCTCCTGTGACTGAATTATTTTGGATTAGCAAATGCTTTTATTACTCTTTATGAAATGCAAATACATTGGCATTAATGTATTAATAAACACAGCACTTATGGCAAGAGCAAAGTACATGCAGATATTCAGTAAGAGCAAGAGAGGCGTTGTTTGAGGCAACTGTTGTATTAGTTATCAAAAGTTTGTTTGTGAGCCTAAATTCATTAAGACTGTCATGCTCAGTTAAGAGAAAATCATTAAGGCACCACTTAAGTCCCCCCACTGTCCACATTGTTTAGTTAAACACTCATTATATGCACCATTAGTTTTGATTTTAGCCCATTAAAGAGATTAAATGATTGATCAACGGCCAAGGGATAAAACAAGCCCTTTGCTGCAGCTTCAAGTTTATCTGAAGCAGCATGAGAGGGTTTCTGACAACAGAGCATGTTACATCCAGCAAAGGCCTCCATCACATTAACAGCATCCTGTTGTTTTGTGTATTTATGACTCTGCACATTGAAATTAAAAACATTAAAATCAACTCTGGGAGTGGTCGAGGGGTTAGTTAAATGCTGCAATCATTACCATAGTTTAAGCAGAGCAGAGTTATAAATGTTAAGCTTGTGATTGACAGTAATAATAAAAAAGAAAAATAAACAATATATTCTGTAATGAATTATTTTATTCCTAATGTATATCATTTAATTTGTAGATCCAAAAACAATGTATTAACAGTTAGTAATTTTTGCACATAACAAAATTATTTAAAAAAAACATTTTATTTTTTTAAAACAAACAAACAAAACAAATCTTTAGGAAATCATTAATAAAATTAGAGTTCCATAATTAATGATTTGAAATCAGTTAACAAGTTCTAAAATATTACTTTGAATTTTTTTAAAGTGTGGACTTAAATCATCCATTATTTTAAAATGTTATTAATATTTAAATGTAGTTCAAATCAAATTTTGTACACGTGACTTGGGGTTGGAAATAATGCATTTTAAAGACTTTTAAAATTGGACATTCAAGAGGGAAAAAAGAAGTTCAGACCTGCACTTCTCTAAAACTTATTCAAAGATTAGATTTCCACGGCGCTTAAGAATTTGGAGGGCCAAGCCAACATCAACATAACGAGGAAATATCTGTCCTTCTGCATCAGTATCTGCAAGCATCCTGATGTTCGGCTGCAGTTTGCATGCAAGAGTTTTTTGCATGGGAGCAGATCATGTGTTCCTCTATATTTGGGTCCCAAAGGTCTATTAAGTGAATTCTGCTTTTTATTTGACACCCCTGCACAAAAGGCAAAGCCTTTCTGGGACATTACAAAATTGTTACAAGAACAAAAAAAGACTATATTCAAACTTATTAACCTATTTTGTGGTTTGTATAGCTTAACGGAATGATACGCTTTTTTGGTAGCTGTTAACATTAGACATCATATCAATTCTGTTGAGATTACAAGCATTTCATAGTAGTTTTATTGAATTCAGATCAGTTAGTTAAATTTAAAGTGGATTAAATTCATAGCCAGTTCATTTAAGTTCATAAGTTTATTACAGAGAAGACATTGTTAACATCATAACATTCTTGTGTATAACCTATTGAATATATCATCTAGCAGCTTTAAAATTCATACACAGGATGTTATAGATTAAGCTTTGCCCAAAAGATTTTAGATTTTACAGCTTAATTGTTCTCTGTTGGTTGGTTGAAAATATGAATGAGGCTGAAATGTACCAATAATAAATCATAAATTGTTCAGGTTTAAAGAATCATTTTTGGCTATACCAAAGACCATTAACTAATGTATATGTAATACTATGTTTTAAATGTATGTAATGCACCTGAACATAGAGAGGAACTGTAGAAAAATGTATTTATTTTTCTTATGTTTTTCCCTTTTTTTTATTATTACATTTCCACGTTTGATCTTTACACAGAACGCAGGACCAAAGCAGCAGTGTTGCACACCCTGTGTGTGTGTGTGTATGTGTGTGTGTGTGTGTGTGCTAGCCAGTATCCAGATGATCTCCTGCAGCACTTCCACAAACGGTGCTTCAGCAGTGCAGTGGGAGGTCTGTGAGTGTGGTTACCAAACATGCCCACTGGCCCTGCGAGCTCACCCCGGTGACGCTCTTGCCTCCGTGTCTCTCTCCTCCCCGGCCCGACCACACAGCCCCTGTAACGACGGTGCTTGCATTACCCACTGGGTATAATTATTCTGCATTTTGTTGCTCTCCATTCTCTCTCTCTCTCTCATGTTTTCTCTGTCTCTCTCTCTCAGCTCGGCTGGGTCTTGACACTGAGGTCCAGGCGGAGGGCCGCGGGGCCGGTGCTTTGTGTTCACAACGCGCTGAACGCCACTCACTGCACCGTGGCTCTGAACAGGTGGGGGGTGGCGATGCGAAAGGGGGAAAGGGAAGCGAAGGAGGGGGGTGTTACTCACTGGATGCCAAGGCCTCTGGGCTGGGGGGGAGGTTGGGATGGAGGGGGGGAGGTAGGAGAGGACCTGCTGCCCAGCAACCCACCTACTCACTTCTGGCCTTCCCTCTTTTCATATCCACCTTCTTATCTCATTTTCTGTCTCTCTCTCTCTCTCTGCTTCTGTCCCTGGGCGGCAAGCAGGTCATTCGTCCTGGTGCCACTATTTTCTGTCCCTCTACCTGCTGGAGGCGGGATGCTTCAGAGCTGCGCACAATGGAGAAGAGTTGGAGGGGAGGTGGAAGCAGAAAATAGAATAAAAGGTAGACAGTAAATAAAACTGAAGAATGGAGTGCAACAGTAAGATAAGGACCCAAATAAACACACTCAGGGCCCTTATGCAGTGGCACGTTAGAAGTCACTGTGTAGCGTGACACTATCCTGCTGTCACTCTGTCCCAAGGCCTGATGGGAAGACACAGTGGCGGTACATGGCTCAGAGCCTGAAAATCAACATATGTACTCATCATCCTGTGCTTTTCAGGGAAGGAAAGGATTTTTTCTCTTTTAACCGCAAAACAGAACGAAACCTTGTCAGGCTCATCTTCTGATGATGGTGAACTGGCCCTTTTCCTTGGAGCCTAAGATCGGCACTGGACTGGAAGTGTGTGTGTGTGTCTGTGTGTTTGTAGGGGGAGACCACTGTGTCGGCCACGATTAGCGTTTGCGGCGGGCCCCTGCCGCCATTTCGGGGCTCGTCCTGGAGATTAACGGGAACCGCACTGTCATTTCTCCCATGGGGGGCTGTCCCCCTGTCTTCTCCCGTCCTAGCAAAGGAAGGGATCGCCTCTTCCTCTAAGAGGCAGTGTTGAAGTCGACTGAGGGCAACAGGCTGGGGGAGGCTCCAAACCTGTTGAGGCAGATCGTCCAGCAAAGTGCCCACAATCAAAGTGACAGATGTTGGGGTGGAGGGAGCTCTGAACGAGGAGATCTCCCTGTTTGTGGCGAGCAAAATCATCGCTTCTCCTGGCTGCAGCATTTCAAACTCACACATATTCACTTTAATAGCACACAGACGCATAGACACACACACACACTAAGAGTTGAGCAGAGGAGGAGTTGAGACCGTGAGGTGGAGGGGGAGCGTCGACCGAGCTCAACTTGATGGTTTTTGAAGTTTTTCTTCAGTTTTTGTGTGTCTGAATGTGCGTGTTCTGTGATATTCAACGTGGGACAGAGTGGAGGAGAAAGGCAAGGAGTAGGAAAAAAGGGGGTCTGCCCTGGGGTCACGCACACATGCACATAAAGTCAAACACACACACACACACGAACATACACACACACACTTTTCGGGCTGCTGTGGCATGTTTGGAGCAGTGCCTCGTCAGATTAGGGCCATGCTGGCTGTGTTTGATGGCCAACCTGGACAGACAAGGCCTGCCAGGCACAAACTGCTCAGGCACATGATGTCAGGGCGGACACGCACTCACACGCACGCACACACACACACACACACATCCACATGCACACATACACAAAAATTATCCTGCGCCAGACCAAAGAGACAGATGACACCCAGCATGAAGCTAAAGCCAAATCTGTAAGCATCTGCTGCGATCCAGCTGGCTAGCCCTAGGGTACCTGTCTCTGCGAAGTGGAATCAGCGTCACCCCCGTGAGCTGTCAAATTAGCTCACAGGGCTGGAAATGCTGAAGAGATTTGGCCCCTTGTTGTGGAGAAGCAAAAAAGAGGGGGGTAGGGAGAGTGGTATTAAAAATGCTATTAATTTATCCTCCTGTAGGGAAAAACGGTAAAACCCCCAATAACATAAAAATCAGGAAAAAATGGATTTATTAATGTCAACCTGTGGTTATTGGAGGTTGTGTGATGAAGATTCACACAGGACACATGTTTACACACACACACACACACACTTAAACACATACGCAAACCCACTGTGTCAGTACCAACAAACACACACATACTATATGTCCACATACACACTGACACTAAACAAGAAACGGTTAAACACACATACATGTATGCACCCTGCACCCTGCATGTTCACTCACACACATACACACACGCACACACATACACAGTGCCAGGGGCAACTTTTCAATTACTGCCAGTGCTAAGCAGTCACCTGGGAGAGATGTACCGTGTTTGAGTGGAAAGGCATTTCCACCAAGTATTTTTTATTTATTTATTTTTTTTTACCTCTGCTTGTCCCAGTTGTAAGACAGCTGTGAATGTCAGGCACATGATCAAAAATGACATTAAACAAAACATCAAATGTTTCCTCAGTGAACATTTACATCACAGGAAATGATCAAGGAAAGCCTGTCGGAGAAGTGAGATTTTCTAACAACTGTTGAATGCACAAAAAGGTACATGAATCGTAGCCCTAAGGATGATTTTGTCCATTTAGTCAAAATGAGATCTTCTTGTTTGTGTGTATTCAGCAGCGCAGCTACATGAAGGGAGACATCCTGTTCTAAATCAACTTAAATACTTAAAAGACATAAGTGAAAGGCATAAAAACAGATTTTCCAAATTACAACTTTTGCTGAGGTCACATCATCTAAGACATGTTTATATGAAATTATTGATAAATAACTGATAAATAATGTCTTGAGGAAAGGGGCAGAGTCTTTGGTTAACATTTTACTTTATATAAAACTTTCTTTACACCCCTCCCTTAAATAAAAATAAACTGCAACAAAGTCCCCACTACTGTATCAAAATAAATTAAATTAAACATTTTTGCACTTACTATTGCAAAAGATGCAGCGCATTAGGCAACTTGATGTAACAAAACAAAAGTCTGTATTTTTAGTGAAAAATAGTTATTTAATAGCCATCAATTTCCATGATTACAACCTGTGCTTCCCAAAAAAAGTTAAAACATCTTAAACACCCTCAATCCAATAATTTTGTACAATCTAACTATATTCAACATCTATGTTCTTTTTAAACAAAGTAAATTGTTGACTAAACCACAGATCAGTTGAACATGCAAACTGTAAAGTACAGCTCAATCTTTTGGAAAATAAATGTTCTTAACAATAAATGAAGCGAAAAAATGAATGAACTGAGTGCTGTGTTTATTAATACATTAATGCCAATGTATTTGCATTTCATAAAGAGTAATAAAAGCATTTGCTAATCCAA
>JAPZDY010000013.1:13932508-13952659 GCA_029783645.1 Ctenochaetus hawaiiensis | reverse complement strand
TCATGAACAAATGATAACGGGAAGACAATGTGGAGAAAGAACTGCATATTTTTAATTGTGACTTTTTCTGGAGCAACAGCTGCTAGTGCTGTACAGAGAGACATGAGCATGTGGAGTCTGAGCCAGGGACAGCTTCACAGAAACACATTTCATTCTCTCTTAACTACACCTCTCACCACCTCTCTACAAGCCTCCTGCATCAAGACCCTCATGACATTACAGTTCAAACTGAAGTTGGGAAAAATTAGTCTTGAATATAAGTCAGAATCACACATCAAGATCTATGTGATCTTGTTGACAACATCATGAAAAAGCAGACCCCAGTCAAGTATGAGAAAATGAAATCATATCTAGGCCACTTGTGCCTGTTGTCTGAACGCCGCCCATCTTAACCAGCTAGTCGCTAACTTTGTCTCTCTGCAGTTTGGTGCTTGAGAGGTCATGCACAGTTGACTTTCATAGAAATTTTTGCCTGCTTCATCTGAAACAGTGTTTTAGGAGTGATGACAGTGAACCAAAACAGTAATTATGTGGGCTGGAAAAAGAAAACAAACATTTGAAAAGGAGTCTGAGAGCTGGACCTGAGGAGAACTGAGGGGATGGATGGGAATTGTGGGTTGTTCTTTCTGAGTGACCCCTTTGAGATAGAACCAGTGATTTGATCCATTTTTAATACAAAATTATTATTACAGCTACTTAAACCACAAGCATGTTAAAACATGGGAGAGTTTTAACTGGAATTTTTGAATGGAAATTTTATATATAAGGAAAAAGTATTTGTTGAGAAATTTGTGAACTTTTAAATAAATATAGGTACAACATGGAATGGAAACACAGGTTGTTTCGTTTTAACATTTGGATTCTTGGTAGAACTGATGCTTAAGGATCTTCCTGCACATGTGATGGAAACTATTTGTGCACCTACAAGACTTCTGTGTCCTCAAGGTAATAAAAGCTAATGAAAGAGGAATCAGTCACTGATGCTATTCAACCTGCCTGCTCAATCAGCATTTGTGTGCCTGTCAGTATACTCTGCTGTGTTAGCTCAGCTATGCGGCTTGTATCATCAAATAGACGCACGCTGGTCCAGCATGTGTGTGCATTTCAGCCAAAAGTATACAAGCATATTTCCGTGCTCTGATGAACTGAATCATTCCCCCAACAATGCAGAGAAAAAAAGAGAGAGAGAAAAAGATGGACATAATACACTTTGCTGGTGCTATACACGCTGGGAATTGAATGGGGAGAGAAATGTCATGGCAGCAATGGGGGGTGGGGGGGTGGAGTGTGCTTAGTGAAACCAGTGTGTGTGTGTGAGTGAGTGTGTGTGTGTGTGTGCGAGCACGTGAAACGACTACAACCTGAGATCAACTTCACATTAAGAAGTGCCCTGTGGGTAGTTTAACAATGAGAGCGCAGGCTGGCTGGGAAGAAATATGCATCGCAATGAGACAGAGAGAGCGGTAAGGTGATAGACGCACATATCATGCTGTGTGTTTTGACCAAACACTGTTTAATCTGTTATGGATTTTCTCGCCCTCTCTCTGTCTCTCGCCCCGCATGCTTGACACTCTTTATGTGACTCTCCTCAGGTCTAGTGACTTGCCATGCCTTGTGGCCCGTGATTAAACAGTGTGTCATGATTCAAAGTCAAATCTACCTCCGCCGTGCAGCGGGGAAGCTGTCATCTTGCATGTTTTAGGAATCAAATTAGTTTCCAGAGTCTCCTGTAGAAGTGCCCCCTCCCCACTCACACACACACACACACACACACACCCTGCCACCCCACCCTCCCCTCGACCAAGCCTTTGCAGTTAGTCAAATGTTTTTCAAGAGGAACCCAGAGGACTTGAGTTGAAGGGCGAGAAACATGGCATTCCCAATTACAAGTTTTCTTTGAATCCTCAATTGTGGAAAGACAAACTGCAGTTAAAAGGCACTCCAAAGTGTCTTTTGCATTATTAACAACCATGATGTAACCATTAAACAACTTTAAGGGAGGGAGGGGGCAAGTAGACAATTAGGCAACCGTACCTCATGATGAAAAAAAAAAAAACACAGCAAAAAAAAACAACAGTGCAGATAATGCATTTCACAAATGTTTAATTAGACCGTATTAATTAAAGGCTTTCCTCTTCCCTTTCTCTTTCTTTTCTATCTTTTCCTCTCTCCCTCTCTTTCCCTCTCCCATTCCCTCTTTCTTTTTGTGATAGATCTGCAGCGTGACCCCCAGTTAATTGAAACCCAGGAGACTCTTCTTGCATAAAATCAGATTTATCTATCCATAAAAGGATTTCGTTAAAAATAGTCCAAATCCAGTGGCTCACAACTAAAAGCCTGCAGCTACCGAGGCGAGCCTGGCTCCAACCCCTTTCGCCCTCTCTCAGTCGCCACGGTGAAACAAGTGCTGCCTACTGCTAACTAGCTGGGGACCCATTAATTAATTGCAGGAAAACACAGACATTATGTCTGTGGGGCACTTTTTTTTTTCTCTCCCCCCCAAATGAAAGAAATGACTGTGTGTGTGTCTGTGTGTGTTGTCCCTCATCCACAGCTCTTCTGAACTGTCTCGAATGTCCCCCAGACTATAATAAGAGGAAAGTAATGATGGGCCATAGTGATAATGAAAAACCATGCATCAAACAAAACACTGATTCTATGAGACAGGTCAAATGAATAGCTAGCAGAGTGGCAGAGGGATGGTCCAGTGTTGCTGTTTGCTGCCAAGGATGAGCAATAGGTTTGTCGCTGGTGTACAGAATTTGTTTGTAGGCAGATATTTAAAATATTTAGTGGAGATAATTCTTCTTTAAGCACTCTGCCACTGAGAAGGAAGAAATGCTTTGGCCTGAGGGATGGGGCATACATATTCTTCCATACTGTAGGCCACTGAAATTGAATAAACACTCATGACCCAATGGGAAGTTCAGCAACTATGATGCCTTAAAGGTCATATATTTGGCGGATGTTACCCCTGCATGCTTATTGCCACCACAGTGGTCATTTGGGACCCATGGTGGCTCCTGTCCAAATACCTCTGGATTTATAGTGCCATGGTCTCCCCTCTCTTCCTCCCCCATGGTGAAAGAGGTGTTGTTGTTTGGATCAGAGCCAGTGATATTGGTACCACCACACCCTCTTTAGTTATTTGGGAAGCAGGGGAGGAGTCGGAAGCTGGGTAGCTAATTAAAGAGAACTGGGATTTTCAGGGAAAGCATAAGAGAAGCGAGGTGCTACCTGGGGGAGCTATTATTGATGCAACACCCCGAGGACAGGAGTCACATATGGGCCCCTCTATCTGTAGGCTGTCCTTTTTAATTCATTATCATTAAGCATATATTGCCACCTCACTCCTACACAACCGCTGACATTATGGGAAGCAACGTGATGACAACTACAACGTGCAATTGCTCACATGTGTGGATTCATGTGTGTGCGGGAGCGTGCATTAATGCTTTTACTTCCATGTGTGTGTGTGTATCTTGTTTGGCTTTAAAGTGATACATGATGCGGCTGTGTTGTCCCTCCAATCAGTGCTCCCAGCCTCCCCTCTCTCTGCTTCTACAGGAAATTAATAGGCGGCTGCCACTGATGCGTTAAATTGCTTTGCGTTGGGCGCTGCAGACAACTGGATTATTTATTCTTTATATTCTCCATATTGGAACAACTGCCTTCTGCTTTGCTATTGTTTTTAAATGAGATCTTGTTTTCCAGTGTAGCGTTAAAAGATACTGTATGTAATTGTTCTAAACTGTCACATGGTTGGAGGTTTGGTTTTCTATCTTGTGATGTTTGATCAGAAGTTTCTTTTGCCTCTTTTATAAAGACCTCCTCTGAATAATATTAGGCCCAAAAATTGACTTAAAAACAAAGTAAAATAAATGGACAATTTTTGTATCCAGATTAATGTCTAACTGGTTAACTGTCAAAAGCCTGGGGTTTATAATGTAAGATGCATTGTAAACTTTGAGATAGATGGGTTGTACACTAAGATAAATAGGGGCAAACAGCTTAAGAGGGATCATTAGCAGTTTTTAAAAGCAAAGAAAACTTACCAACTGTCTGTAGCACCAGCTGGTTAAAGGCCTCATGCTTTTGAGTTGCAGTCAGACTTAACAACTTATGAACTGAGAAAGCAGAAGAATGTTACTTTATCAAAGACATCAGAGCTTTTATCCTTCCTGTCCACAGCTGTTCTTGGTGCTCAGTAATTCTCTCTGTGCATGTGTCAGTGCTCCACCTGACCCTCGATGAATGTGATCAAACGGTGGTGTAATGATTTAAGTAACGAGTTTTAGGGCTTAAGACATGAAGTATCTGAACTTTTAGAGTGGCCTTGAGGAACACAAGAAGTGTTGTTTTGTCTCTGACCCTGACCTCTCACATTTTTATCAGCAGGCTAAATGGAGAAAAGACCCCTATTGAGCTTAAAAGGCTATCATGTCAAGTATGCAAAGCCTTGATCAAAACATGATGATTCAACCTTGTAATAGCCTGATCACACTGGAGCAGACTTGCAGACTTTGGAGACAAATGAGGAATTATGTTCTGGTCAGAGCTCAGTGCTGCCCATTAGACTTTGTACTCTTTGGAAAATTAAGAAAAATGCAGGTCAGTTTGCTAAAGGGCATCTAATATGATCGTAGATCAGGGGTCCTAAATTACATCTGTCCAGAAGCCAGAATTTTTCTATGCAGACTCCATTGAGACCCTTTAAAAATTATTGGGCTACTTTGTTGCATATTGTTACTTTCATACATTTTTTTCATATGCCTGTACCAGTGTGATTTATAAGAAAATGCCTATTTGGAAATCTGTAATGACATAAAGATACTACTGGAAAACTACTAGAAAATGCTCTCTCACCTCCACTATGGAGGAGGTCAGCACTCAATGTAAAGCCCACAGTTAATCAACCAATGAATAAAGTCCTTATCTCAACAAAATAATCCCTTTCGGATGCCAGTACATAAAAACAAGGAGGCAGTAACTCAATTGACTCCTGTTGCATCTAACAGACAAGCCTGATTTACAAAAGAGAGTCAAAAGCTGCTGTCCAGCTAATGCACCACTGTGTGCTCCATAGAATATTCAGCCAGGAAGCTGAGCCGTTAAACGGAGTGGACAAAGTTGGAAAATAGTCCAAGCCTGTAGAACAGGTAAACTATGAACTATAGACTTCATCTCCTGTTGTCAGGAGTTGGAAAGCTAATCTACAATAAGTCTCAGGATGGACTGACAGATTGGGCCTCTTTCATTCATTCAGTAATTTTAGGTGCAAGCATTTTCTAAATTTACTAAAATTTTGCAGCTGGATGTGAAGCTTCGGTTGGCCAGATGCAGCCCACAGGCTGCCATTTGGCAAACATGTCAAAGCCTGCTATTACTGTATGGATTAGAACTGAGGAGCTTAAGTATTTGAATGACCTGTAATTTATTTAAAGAATTTTGTCAGTAAAACTGCCCCACAACGCACACATCCAACCTCTATGTGGAAGAGATTTGCTATTTTTTTGGTTTTAGTTGGTGTGAGAGTTAGAGTTAGAGAATGTTTTTTTTTTTGTCTTGACTACTGATAAGCAAAAAAAGCAATTTTATGAAGTCTTCTGATGCTGTCATGTGAAAACTATTATTTTAAAATTTCTGTTTTATTTTAACAGACCAAAGGCACTATGAATAGATTATTAATCTGTCTTATTTTACAATGCCAGCAACAGAGCTGAAAAATAGTTGATTTTAACATGTTGGAAAAACGTTTAATACTATTTTTTCTCATTATGTGGATAGACGTTTATTTTAAACTCTTGTTGTCATTTGAACACGCAGCATGCCAGCTACTCCCACACCAGCTGACATAAACAGACACTTCTTTTATCCTTTCGTCTTCTCCTTCATGCTCAGCACTCATGTGGCTTTGCTTTTGTCTTTGTGTTTCTACCATGTAGTGATGCCCTGCTGTTTCACTTTGCAGTGGAGGTCTCCTCTCGCCCCCACTGGACCACTGTCAACGGGAATCTCCTTCAAACCCCTGCTGCTGCCTTGCCTGGCATCGCCTCGCGCTGCCTCTGCACATATGCATGTCATGCAGTGTCAGCACCAAGGTGTACTCTGATGTTATGGGGCCTGATGGTAGCATATTCCCTGCTGTTAGCGATGATTGCCATGCTCAGGTATAGCTCTGGGTGTGTGTGTATGTGTGCCCTCTAAGCCCACCCTTCATGTTACGGGTTAATGCCCGAGCTGACTGGATGGTCCCCTGCACCTACGTGAGTCTGCAGTGAGGATTTAACATGGCAGCTGCAGGTTTATGAGGTTACCGACCCCCTTCCCCTGTTGTCCATGCTCTGTTTCACCTGGTTTTCTATCCTCTTGCCCCCATTTCTTCCCCTTCCTCCATTTACCCTTCCATTTTTCCATGTGGCTGAGCTTGGAGTAGAAGGGGGTGACTCACACACTGTGGACTGTATTCAGGGAATAAGTCCTTTGCTGCTCTATTTTGCATCCCCCTGTTCCATTTAAATGAACGGCTACTGAAAAAAGGGATGCAAAATGGGACCCACGAGACACTTTCAGTGCAAATGCTGCTTTGTGGCTCCTTTTTCTCTTTAAGATCTTCCAAGTTCCTCTACCAAGACCACAACAGAAGCCATCAACTCGCTTGTTTCATTCTTGATTTCAAAATATTAACAAAATAAGTCACAAGATTTAAAGACCATCACTGAAGGCACATGAAAACTACAAAACTTACCCAGAAAGGGCCTCGGATGAGATTTTTCCACTTGTATTAAAAAACAGCACTGAGTAATATTCAAGTTAGCTGTGATTTAATATGACATTTAGTAGATTTTCCTCTTGCACACAGCGCAGACCAAGCAGCACCCATGGGAATCTTCTCTCCTGATACACAGTTAACATTCTGCATTTGTCCGGCACTCTGTAATTTATTGGATCTCATCTGTCCAGGCTTTGATTTATATATTGATTTGAAAAATAAATAAAAGTGATAGGAACCTGCATTGGGGTGTAATGATGGACTGTGTCGACATGCAGGAGTAGGGATATGAAACATTGGGAGGAAATTAGATATTATGCCCCCAAGACAACTGCAGCCAGCAGCACATTCATTATTGGCTGGATATTTATTATTAAGAATTTCTCTTCATGAGTGACTGCTGCAGAATATTTCGGCCCTGCTTGAGAAACCAAAATGGTGTGTGTGTGTGTTTAAGCGTGTGTGTGTCTGTACAGTATCTACAGTATGTGCATGCGTGCAAATGTTTGCTGTAGTGTTGTCTGTGCATAATGACAAGCTGAATACAATAAAATTTGGTTTGTCACACGGTGGACTCTTTATGTACTATGCATACACACACGCAAAACACACACCTCAGGTGAATTTGAAAAATACAAGCAGTTCATATGTAAAAAGTCCTGATTTTTTTGGTTGTCCAATGCAAATTCATACTCTCCATCTATGTTTCAATCTAAAAGGACCACAGTCAAGTAAACAGTGGACTAGAAAAAAACAAAACAAAAAAAACTCTTGACAGCTGTTAGAAACCAAAAATCTTTGCCAAGACTTCCACCAGTTTTAATCACAGCACAGTGAATTTTAAACAGCAGTATAGAAAGGGGCCGCTGTCCAAGCCTCCAGAATTTCTATTTCATTTTTCCCCCCTCCCACCTCTCCGCTCTAATCCACTTCAATTATGTTTCCTCCCATTTCTCCTGATCACTTTACAGCTCAGCAGCACCTGTACTAATTGTAGTGGTGATGATCACTGATATGTTTTGCATTCTTAAAGGAGTTTGAGAGGGGGACGACAGATAAACATCTAGCCGCGGGGCTTTTGGAAAGCGCGGCTCAGCCTAGCAGATGGCCATCATATTATATGAGGAGAGCTTCTCGCTGAGGCTCGGGTATGGGTGGGTGGGGTGTAATGAGTCTGAGGTAGGAGGAGGAGGAAGAGGTGGGGAGTGGGCTGATGTGGAGAGGGAAGGAAGGAGGGACGGAAAGGAAGGGAAGGGAAGAAAGGAAATGTGTATGGGCAATGGACAGAAGGAGAAAAAATAAAGGAGAGTAGTTTTTTTATTACTTTGACATTTTGGAAAAGAAGCACATACACATTTATTGCTGAGAGTTAGATAAGATCAATGACATAAATATGGAGCAACAGCCAGCAGCCATTTAGCTTAGCTTAGCACAAAGACTAGAAACACTGGGAATAATCTAGCATTGTTCAGTGCAAAGCCTGTTAAATGTACCTACCTGAATGCTCTACAGCTCACAAATGAACACTTTTTTATCTAAATTGTATTAAGCAGTACAAATACTAAAGTAGAGGCATTAAATTTGTCTTTAAAGCCCATTAATAACAATATTAAGGTAACTTTTAAACTCATAAAAATACCACCACCCATCTGGGGATTAAGTGTATTTCCCAAATTAAATGTCTCTCAAAAACATGCAGATTTAAAATTATCACACATCCTAAGTAAATATGAAAAGTAAATCTTAACTCATAGAAAAATAAAAAGTGTGTTTATTCATGCAACTCATCATATTTTATTCCGCATATATCTCATTATTTGTTTCTGTGTACTTCCTATTTAGCCAAGGACGACAGGGATTGTGTATGTGTGTGTTTTACAGTAGAGAGCAGGTGTGTGTGCACATGTCTCTGTGAGAGCGGCTGCGTATCCCTCACCTAGCCACCTTGCTGCCCCCACTGAACCAATTGCACCCATATAATGAATGGGCTGCCAGCCCTCCCTGCTGTGGCTATCCGAGGTCGGACCACATATTATATAGCAACCTATCTGAAGTGGACCGCATATTATATAGCAGCCTATTTGCTGGGATGATGAGCTCCGGACACCTCCCATTATTTATTAGGAGGGGCTGTAGACATGTGAGAGCCGAGGTTGGATGGGCTACTAGGTGTGTATGTGTGAGATGGGGGGTGGAGGGGAGAAAAGGGAGAATAAGAGAGAAAAAGTAAAGACAAAAGAGTTCTTCCACAGAAGGCTGTCTTCTTGAATTTATTCCAATATACTGTAAATGAATTGTGAGTTTATTCTTTCCTGAAATGTTGTTTTATGTTTGCTTAATAATCTCAACTTAAAACTCATTTTCTTATATCAGACAGTGTCCGGTTTAATTGTATAAGGAAACAATTCTATACATTCACCTTCTGTCATCTCCTAGCCTGATTATCACAGCACCCTAAGTCACTTTCAATTGAACAAAAAAGAAAAATGTTTGTCCAAAACAATAAAAAAAACAGCTGAGTTCACCGAATGGCGAATTCCCATGTGGCTTTAAAAAAATGGTCCGAATCCACAGCCTTCTAACAGGGGTCAGTCTGCTTTGTTAGGTTTGTTCTCTTGGTGCTAAAAGACAAATGATGTACCTTGCCTTAGGTCAACTGGGCTTTCCCATCCCATAATGACCTTTCAGGGAGCTAGAAGAGAGCAGCCATTCCCCTAGCGATGAAACAGTGCTGTACGCTGCACATCGAAGGTGTATATAATGGCAAAGTAATGTTTTAATGCTGCAACATGACCTCCCAACCTCTAATGGACTGTTTCACTGTTCATCAATCACATAAAAACAATAGTTTAGCAAGGCACCATAAGTCATAAAAATAAAGCCTCCTGAAGATTTTTTTTTCAATTTCTGGCTTTGTGTGAAACTTGAATCTGCAGCCAAACGCAGATGCATCCAAAGTCATTTTGTGTTTTTCAACTGAGCTGCGTGATCACAATATGCACAACACTCACCACTTTGCTGTTTGGAAGAAAAACTTCTCAGTTCTCTGTGTGTGCATGTGTGTGTGTGTGTGTGTGTGTATAGTGCTGCTACTGCCAAAGGTTCCCTGGAGGAGGAGAGAGGATCTCTGTCAGTTTGTCATCAGACACAAGCTGCCAAATTTTATGAAATACCAAATTACTAATTGACCCAGCGTTAGATTTCCCGCCTGGAAGTGAGACTGTAATATCTGGGCCTCTATTAGGATCACAGAGAGAGCCACACTCAGCTGCCTCCTGCTGAGCTGGCAAGTCTCTGTCATTTCACACCATGCGATGGCAGCGACACACACACACACATATATATACACACAGACATAAAACGATCATCAAGGACAAAAGACTTCTCAAGCAAATCCTTTATTGGGCCTTATTTCTATGAACCAATTAAAAGTGTATCAGATTTTCAGTACTGGACAAATGATCTGATAACTCTTCGCTAAAAGAAATTTCTCTTCCCATCTATATTTCTCCACTAGAAGATCAAAATGCGTGGTCAGCAGACAGAACATCAGCGCTTGATTTCCACTCAGTGGCTCTTTGACAGGAAGGATTCAAAGTTGACGGACAGTGTTTCTAATCATTTTAGTTATATTAGAACGAGATTTTATATTTCGTGGGTACTTAGACTTATAATTAATAAGTGTTTTAACTGTGTTTTCATTTTACTGTGTTTACAACTACAATTATCACAGAAACAAGTGTCTGTAAGAACTGTGTTGCACATAAAAAGGGCTCGACTGAACACTATGAGGACTGAACAAGCAATCTACAGTATCAACTGGATTATATTTTCCTCATCAAAACAGGTTACATGGGAATATTTAGGCTGAAAGGAGACATTTGGTAATGTTGGCGTTTGCATGAAAGACAGGAGACTGAAAAACAAATTTTACTATGAAATCACCTACTGTTAAACAATAATGTAAATGTGTTATTGCGACTGATGAAACAGTTTCAGCCAACAGACAAAAGTGGAAATCTAAACATAATAACCTTAAATGGCCCAGCAGAGGGAAGCGTAGTGTTTTGTTCAAGAGCCAGGTGTGAGCTTCATCACATCATCATTTAGAGCGCATGGAGACTGGCGTTTATGTGAGTGGCACACACACACACGCACGCACAAACACAGGATGGATCCAAATGAATAAGACCGCCTAGGCACAGTGAAGTCTGCTGTTTATTTTCTGTCTAGCTGTACTATCTTTTTTTTTTTTTTTTTAGGAATTCTAATCAAACATGCCCAAGGCCAGTGGATGGATAAACACACACACACACACAGTTTGGCAACATTTCAACTCTTCTCTCAAGCGGTGCAAGAGGAGAGAATAAGGGTTGGCTGGCGGAAACACACACACACACACACACACACACACACACGCGCAAAAAAACCCCTCACTGGACTATAGGAGAAGTGTCTCAGTTAGTTTTAATGTAAAAAGAGTGGTACCCTCTCACCCAAACACATGGTTAGCAAATTATGGCAGTTGACATTTTTAATGTACTGATGTACATCAGAGCAAATGTCTCCATATTTCCCACAATGCCACAGAATGATCTCACATATCCCACATCTTATATTAAATAGGGCACAGTTAGATATAAATTACCAAAAAAACTATGAAAAAAAGTCACTTTTATCAAGATCATGATTATGTTTAACAAAGTCTTGTTTCGTCTTCCTGGCACATGCGGGGGGGGCAGAAAATGCCTTTTTAAATCAAGGAGTATTTTTTTTTTCATACAGGGTGGGGGAACGAACATTCATTTTCAAACATAACAGGTTAACATGTCTCTCTGTGCTCTTTTCACTTCATTTCAGTTCTCTCAGCCACACAAGGGTTTAAGTGTACAAGTTGTTTCCAGTGCAAAACTGTGCAATTTGGTTAGCTAAGGCGCTGGCTTCCCTTTAGAGAGTCTTCAAAGTTCTCTGTGTTTCCCCCATGTTGGGACTGTTTCTGTGGGGTTCTGAAGTGTTGCTGCAAAAACAGCCCACCAGCATTGATCCCCTTGTAAAAATTAGATACATTTCCTTCTGTTTGCTGCAGGGAGTCTGAGTAATGTCAGTTCTGGACCAGTTGTGTGCAGGCAGATAAAGATGGGATTACAGAGACTCTATCTCCCATCGTGTGTCAGCTGTTTCGAGGCTGTTTCAAACTCTGTACACACATCCTTGGCTCAAAGTTGGTGGTGATGAGGCTCTTAGTTTGGGACACGCGCTTCGGCATGTCCCCAGGAACCAGGTGGGCCGACCCTACATCTGAACAGACGTACAGTCTTCCAGCACAGGACTTCTGTTACGCCTGTGGGAGCCTTTTACACGTTCTGTGAGAGAAATCGGACTTTCTTCTTAGTCAGCAGCCAGCTCCTGAGATCCGTAATTGAGGGAAGCTTCATTTTATCTCTGTTTTTACTGTAAACGTTCAAGAAAATGCCAAAGACCACCAGTAGGCCGCCCCAGACATACCTGAGGAGGAAGAGAGAAGGAGAGGTTAGACATATATAGGGAGCTGCAGATATTAAGTGGACTGCAAAGCAAAAACTCATGTGAATGGTAACTGTCAAGTGGCTGTTCATTACTTTCCACCAAAGACATATTCTAATTAGATTTACCATCAATAGTGGGCCTTCTGAACTTAATGCAATCAGTTTCTAATGCTATTAGACATTTGTACAAAATTTTACTTGATTAGAATATGAATTCTTAAGTTATGGACACGAACAAAAACATAAAGTCTCAGAAACCTTGACCTTTGAACTTTGGCCTTAAAATTGAATCAGTTAATTCTTGAGTTGATGTGGACATTTGTGCTTAACTTGAAGAAGTTCCCTCGAGGCGTTCTGGAGACATCATATTCATATGAGTGAGACATATTTAAGAGCACAGAGACCTTGACCTTTGACCTTTGACCACCAGATCTAATCAGTTCATCCGTTAGTCCAAGTGGACATTTGTGCCTAATTTAAAGAAAATTGCCTTGAGGCATCTTTTAGATATCTCGTTTATGAGAATGAGATGGACAGATGGCCGACTCAAAAATATACTGCCACTGGCCATGGCTGTTACAAGCATGGAGGCATTAGAGTTATTCTATTTTATTATACTTCTTTGTATGAAGGACTACAAACTCTCATTATGTTGCACAAGTATGAATAAATTGGCTTGTACCTTGCTAAGATAATGAGGAATGAGGTTGGTGTCTGGTCAAGCAAGTAGTTTGGAGATAATACTGTACATATAGTGATATTAAAATGGTTTGAAAAGTGTTACTGCAGGCAGGATTGGGACTGTGTGTCCAGCAGTGGTGGAGGGCACACACCAGCTAGAGGGTGAGAGAATTTGGCCATGAAGATAGAGAAAAGTTTTTTACATCATGTATTGTGTGTGTGTGTGCGTTTGCATGTTGAAAGTCAAGATGGAAAAAGAGCAGCAGAGGAACACCAGAAAACGAGACCCTTCTGACAAGTCGGAGGAGTTGAAGGGTGAGCGAGAGGGGAGGACCAGGAGAAAGAACAGAAGAGTAGTCAAGATCTGGAAATGGACTGAGGACATGAAAACCCATGGGCAGGAGAGTCAAATCAAGCTCTATTAGTCAAAGGAGAGGTCAGTGTGGGTTTTCTTTAAACTTAGAGAAAAACTAATTCAAGTCAAAAAGTGATGGTACTTACTGAAAAGTGAAAGGTTTTGCAAAGAACATGAAGGAAAGTACAATAGACATGGCCTTTCTCCCAGTGGTCACTGCAAAGGAGCAAAACACATTTTGTGACTTTAAGTAATTAAAAATCAGAAATACAAGCTCAACAGAAGGAACTTTCTACCACATTCAAAGAGATTTCTAGTCTACAGTTAGTAGAGACACCTTTTTTCTGTTTAAATCAAAATAACACAGAAATTACAAGTTATATTATTCTATTATGAAGAGAAGACCTGACAGATCTGACTGTTGCTCTGACCTGTAACTGCGACCAGGGCGCCAAAGAGTTTGATTAATGCCAGCACGAAGGAGATGCCAAAATAACCCGTAAGAGAGAAGAAAAATGCATAACCGTATGTCTTCACAGGATGCTGGGAGAGAGAAAAGATCATTTAATACAATTAACACAGAAACATTTCCGAGACGTGTATCTTGATGCTGCAATAAAAGTGTGAAACTTTTATTACTCTGGAGAGACTGTTTCTGTTTCGTATGATTGGAGCATGTATTTATGGAATTTGCAAGTAAAAGATGCAATACAGTTTAATTCTTGTGACCACTGGTACATGACTGAGCTGAAGCAGCACTGTCTGAGTCTGCAAGGATCTCTGTTGTTTAAGTGTAATACACATACATGCAGTCCACAACCCTTGTGATAACATCAGGCTGTTGATGCCTGGGCTATCTAGTTTTATTGTCCAAAGGTAAACGCACCTCTGAACAGAATGCCACCGCTGGCCCCAGCCCCCCCACACAGAGCAGGCCTGTCAGTATGTAGACAAAACCAATGGAGTAGGAGTACAGCACCTGTCAACACAACCCCCAAGTGACAAGTTAATGACTGTAAACACAACATTAAACAATTATCACATTCTCACAGCCTAAACACGGGACAGAGCAGTCTGGTTTTGATGAAAAACAGTGCTACATGTTCTGCACTCTTCCTCATTACTGTGTGAACAGATCTAGTTGCCATATTTTTTTTTCAGTCAGATAACAAAGGTACCATTTCAGAGTTGGAGCCGTTATGGAGTTTCATGGCTTTCTCCTGCACATTTCCAATGGCTGCGTCTGCACACAATGCCAGGGAGATGAGGAGAACACCTGAAAGGCACGCACACACAAGAACACAGATATTTAGACACATGAGCAAGTCATGAATTTAAGCTAAAGCTGCACAGAGGTAAGTAGTAGGTTCTACAGCAAAATATGTCTCCAAACTTAATGAGCAATGCCAAAAGCATATAGCATGAAAATGTTTTGCATGTAGCCTGCATTTCTGTAAAACAATTGGCATTTGCTGTTGGATCTTGAAGATATTACCTGTTAAATTGAAGTTGGGGGCCACTTTGCTGTCAGCTAGCGTAAACCAGATGAGTCCCAGACTCATACAGAGAGCAGCAGACACATCAGCCACATTATAGCGTTTACCTAGAACACAAACACAATGCACCGAGTAATTTCACCATCTATCTGCATTTTGAAGTCAGAAACTGAAATGCCTAAAATCTCCTTAATTACATTTTGAGTTCATTTGCAAATGAGAACAAGGGATACGTTTGGGAGGTTATACCAGCATGAAAACTAATCAAAAATGTACGTAACTGGTAAAGCTTCCAAGACCCCCCTAAAATTTCCCAAAACACTCAGAAACCAAGCTGAGACATTGCGCTGGCAGAGAGTACTACCCCTCGAGCACAGCTTGCAAGGAAATCTTCAAAGATGACCCACCCCATTTTAAATAAAAGAAGTAGACATTAGATATCGGTAAGAATTTAACAAAAAGTTTTTAAAGTGGCTCCTCTTCACAATTTGAAGTTTCTGAGGTCTAGCATGTAACAATGCACCAAAAACAGAGCTGTGTGAAAAAGCAGGAGATGGGAAAGAAACAACAGAATAAAGGAGTCTTCCAGAAACAGGCTGACGGATAGATGCCTTCAGGTTGACAAGGGGACGCAGCATCAGGTCGGCCGTGGTCGGCTTTGATTCCCTGACTCGCCTTTGAAGGGCCTCGCATCAGATGCAACCCCACACCCCTCCCTTCATCCATCCATCCCTCTTCCCAACTTTCTTTCCTCTTTGCATTCGAAGTGAACAAGTTCTGTCATCCACTCGACCCCTTGAGGGACCGTGGTCCTCACATCTACCCATCCAAAGAGGGAGAGAGGGTGAGAGAGGGAGGAAGAGAGACAAAAAGCTAGAGAGAGAGGAAGGCAAAGAAATACACAAAACCTGTCTGAGACTGAGGACACAGAACCTTGAGAGGGCCGGTGAGAGGATGAAAGGACAGACAGAAACCAAAAGCGCAAAGAAAAAGTGGGCACGGTCGACGAGGCTCTGACAACCGAAAACAACAGACAGAGATAAAAAAGAGCTATCGCATGTTGAAAGGTGTTCAAAGCTTCAAAGGAAACATGCAAGAGGACTGAAACAAGGTGTAAAAGGGACTAACTCTCCTGACTGATGGCTGTGGTCAAACAATTTTATGTTTAATTATTATAAAAATGTCATTTTCTTTAACCTAATTTCTGTTTAAAAGGCTGATGACTCAGTTTACTTCAGAATTGTTTATTTTGGAAAGAAATCCTTGTTTTATTGACATTAATGACATTAATGACATTAATGTTATTAATTAATATTAATTACAAATTTGTCTTTCTCATAAAAACTTCAAAATAATTGTGTCAACTGATCCCTGTTAAAAATTTAGGGATGGACATGTTGCAGAAAGCAGGACGGTTGAACTTTAAATATCATGATTTCACTTAATTTAAATAATTTGTTCATGAATCTGACATCACAGCTGAGAATGGAGATCTGTTATCCAGACAGAATTTAGAAGAAGACAGCATATTAAAAACAGAGCTCCAATATGCACATGTACAGATGTACCTACAGAATATCAATCGCAACTAAGATATTATATCATTATATCAGAATCAGCTTACCTTGTATAAACACTCCCCCAATCATGACTGGAATGAGTTTACAGCACTTGAAGATAACCTGTGTGGGGTAGTTCAAGTAGCCCAGAGAGGTATTGGAAAGGCCCATGGTTCCCACTGTTAGAAATGCTATGATCATATAGGTCTTCCCTGGTATCCTGAGAGACACAGAATTAAAGGAGTAGTTTAAAAAGGACAGAATTTAACACAAATTACCTGTTATGTTACCTGCAAGCATAAGACAAGACATTGTGGGGTTTGGATGAAGAGCAACAGATTTTTTTGAAACAATAACTGGGCACAGAAAATTCCGATCACCCAGTCAAACCAGCCAGACGACTAAAGTTGTTGGATTGGCAGGCAGGCTGTGTTTTCAAACTCACAGAGTGAAGGATTCCAGCAAACAGAGGGGAAGCAGTTTCGTATCAATGATTCCTGGTGCTCAGATGCAGTCAAAGTTGAGTAAAAATTTTTCCCAGATGTCAAACTTTTGCTGTATAGATGTCATCCAAATTATCTTCACTATTCTCTTGCTGCAGGTTTTATATTCGCTTATGTGCAAGTAAAAAAAATAAAACAAAAAACAAAATACAAGGAATTGTTTCCTGAGTGTTCATATTTATATATTGAAAAAAGCTTGCATGTATCGCTCTGTCATTTGTTTTATTCTGTTCTATTCTGTGTTGTTCTATGTGTATGTGTGTATTTTTTATTTGTGTAACATTAAGGTCTTGAAACTTTTGTTTAGCAACCTGGTTTGCACAAAAAAGAATACGCTATCTCACACCTTGTTCAGCATCACAGCAAAACTAATTCTACATCCAACCCGGCCAATAAAAGTTAATTTCTACGAAACAGGGAGGGTGATTGTTGGAAAAGTAAAAAGACAAACCAAGATGGTATTGGTTGAAAAGTTAACAAGGCAATTACAGTTAAGACAGAATAAGCAGGGTATAGGTGGTCAGAATGCTAACTTCAGTTCTGCAAAAACAACAAAACCAACAACAACAAAAAACACAAGTGTCTTTGACATCTTTGTTAGAACTGTTACCTTTGAATGTTTTAAATGTAAATTCTAACCATATTTTTACAAAACTAATTTCTTGATGTAAACTATATTTAAAAAATGCTACAAGTGAGTGTAAGGAACCTGGGTTAGTTGGAAAGATTAATAAATACAAGAATGGAGAGGAAATGTGGGAGGAAATGTACCTTCTGCGTTTGTCTTGTGTGAGCTGAAGCTCCACTAGTCCAAACATGGAGTAGAAGCCGAACTGGACCAGAGTAAGGTACCAACCAAACGGCTTAAATCCTTCCACGGAAAATATCAGCTCCTGCATGGAGGAAATAAAGAATAAAGAATCACAAAGTGTACAATCATAACTTTCTTAAGTCCATACTTTAAGATATATTTCAATGGCATCTGGTTTGCCTTGTGTGCGATCTGTAACAATGTTTTTTCCAACTGCACAAAGGAAACACAGCTACACTTAATAATACAACTATTACAGGCATATAAATATCCTTAAGTGAAACTAATTATACCCCTCTTTTGTATTCGTACATGCAACAGCTACACAGAAACCTATCGTCTTACTGTTACAGACTTCGACTGGTTACTACAAGATACTTAAGTACAAGTGTGTGTGTTTGCAAATGAGCCTCTCTCAAGGTGTGTCTTTCCTCCTGTGTTACCTGCAGATATCCATAGATGAGGTAAAAGACAAAGACTCCAGCCACACAGATGAAGAATTGTGTGGGGGCATTGAAGCTGCTCAGGTTGATTCCCAAGACCCTCAGCTCCTCCACAGACTTTATGTGGGGTGACATCACCTCCGTGGATGATGGAATGGAGATTGAAATGTGCTTCCGTGAACTGTTGTAGCCCACCAGGCCATATTTGGCACTCATGGTGTCTGTGGCTGCTTGGAGCTCTGGGAACAGAGGTTATTATAATATTGTACATCATTTTCTCCTGTGAAGCTTTAAAGCTTTTGTAGTCACTGAAAACAAAAGCTAAAAGTGGCACTCTGTCATTCTTGTTGATAAGCAAAACAGATACAGCTTAAAACACATAATAACTACATCTGATAAACCACCTGATATAACATTGTGTATAAATCTGAAAATAAAAGATAAAAGGGACAAACTCAGCCCAGAGCTAGTTTTTGTTTTCTGACAGCAAGAACGTAACCTTAAACATAATCATTGACAGCATCAAAAAAGTAATGCCTCTCCAACTTGTTGCACAAAAGAAATCAAGCTTATATTAGTTGATCAGATGAGGACATTGTTTGAACATGTAAATGCTTATTTCAGTTATAGTGATGTAAAGAAGCCTGCCAGTCTTGTGACACTAGCAAAATTAACAAAAATTTGGGATGCATGCACAAAAAATATATGCTACACCTGTTTACTACTAGCTTCATCACATGAACTAAATGTCAGGTATTTATTTAAAGCAAATGTAAAGTAAGATATTCTTCTTCTTTATTCTGTATTTTCATTTACGAGATCGCAATCCTCTCTTTAGTGAGGACGAAAACTGTTTGATAAAGAATTGTCAAACAACTACGTCCTGTCCGCTCTGTATATTATGGGAACGTGATAGGAAAACAATTAGTTAAATACCGTGATTTGAGGTCTTGGTCTAAACCTTAACCTAAACAAAATATATTTTTCCAAGAACCAAACCGCTGCATCATATTCGAGTAAAAATCCATAAGATTGTAGATTTGCAATTGCAAACTGATAAGAAAATCTGATTCATATTATGTGTTTGGGAAAAGCATGATAGCCAGCAGCGTTAGCTTGGCTACATGAAACAGTCGGTTGCTAATGACATAAGTAACGTTTAAAGGTGCCATTCGATTAGCTAGCATAGCGAGGCATATAAAATCCAAGCGGTAATCGTAGTAAACAACGTCATCTCATGAGATGATAATTATTAACCACTCATTTCATCCCTGACTTTGATATCTCAGTCTCATAAGGAGCTACAGGAGCAAGCTTGTTACCTTTAACAACACTTCCGGGTTTCTTTACGTTAGCTTTTCCTCCTCTTTAGAGGCGATTCCGGTGAAAATCATTTCCCTGAATGCGGCGGCTTCATCTTTTGCACATTCCGAACGTTTGCATATTTTCTTTTACAATGACAAACAGAAAAAAACACACTGAAAAGCCTGTTAGCCTGTTAAAAGCTACCTGCAACTGCTGCAGTGGCAGAAGCAGCCAACAACTTCCGCTCCGCTGTGACCTCTGAACTGCGTTGCGATTGGTCTACGTGGCCATGCGGTGCAGCAGGTGAAGCACACTGCATTGCCGGTGCAGTCATGCAAAGCTCAAACATCCCATGTCAAACAAAGTGAAGAAGGTCATTATAAAATCGGTACGGATTTTTCCTCTGAAGTGAAAGACAGGGCTGCGTGCCTCAGCTGTGGTGAAGAACCCACATGGTGAGTTTTCTTCCTCATGCCATCACAACAGTGAACTTTACCAACGCTGGAGCTTGTTTGTCCAGTTTAACCACATTGTTTTTTCCTTTGTAATAGGCTTTTTCAGTATGTCTCCCATCCAATTTTATGGATAACTTTCTATGTCAATGATCCAATAAATTATATATATGGGTGATTCTTCAATTAAGGGAGTTTTTCTGTCCCCAGGGTAGATTTTCAAGAAAAAAATGTTTTTTAGAAAAAACA
>JAPZDY010000013.1:13908179-13926532 GCA_029783645.1 Ctenochaetus hawaiiensis | reverse complement strand
CTGTATGTGTATGTGTGTATGTGTGTGTGTGAGTGTTCAGCAGAGGACCTACCTCTCTCACCCTGATCACGTTTAGGCAACACTGTGAAAGTGGCAGACAGATTTTGTTTAGTTTCCCCTGGAGGACATCGCAGTTCTCTGCCAACAGACCAACCCACGTGCTGTGACATCAGGCCCGACTGCGTGTATTATGAATATTGCCTTAAATACGTGAGCCATGTGAGGTACGCTTGATTTATTTTGCCAGACACTCATAGGACCATGAGGGCATGTGTCCTGATCTTAAATCAGCACCGCTCGTGTGACAGCGGGCCGCATACGTGAGCAAAATCATATATTTTGAATCCATAAGTGGATCTAAATATATACGTTAGAAGCACCTGATATGGCTTGTCTGGAACTAGTTGCACTTGAGGATCCGAAAATGTCTAGGAGGATAAATGAAGCAGACCTCGAACAGTTCAAATATTCAAACCTTATTCAAATAGATGTTTTCAGCCAGGTTTGACACGGCTCTTAGGCTGGCGTGTTGGCTCCTCAGACCCCCCATGGCACGGGGGCATGTAATCATCCTGAAAGTCTCTTTGGGTGTCTGCACTCTCATAAAGCAGGAAAATGGATCGTGTGGCCCAGGAAGGGAAAATGAAAGAAAAGGAGAATGAAATTACAGACCTGGCTGACTGCACAAATCATGCATATCATGTTTTATGGCTTGCCAGAAGAATTCAACACCTGTGGATCACCGTAGCTATAATTGTACATGAACGCACCGGGATGGGGGTGGGAGGAGAGCTGCGGTTTGTGTGTCATTGAATATGTGAGTGAGAGTGTGCGCGCTCTGTAGGTGTCTGTGTGTATGTAAGTGTGTTTTTCTTGGCATGGCCGTGTTATAGAGACAGAGGGAAGATGATAAAAGAAAGTTACGGGAACGCCTGTTGTTCACTTCTTCAGTACATCCTGGGTGAGCCACCCACAGCCCACAGGGCTCGCTCACACACCGAGGCTTCATTTACCATTGTAATTACCCTGTTTATTTACCCTACCTGCTTTTGGTGGTAAAACGGGGGCCAATTCATCAGATCAGGACCATTTGGCCTCGCTTTGGCTTTGCCATTTACTTTAATTAAATGAGGCAATCAGTGAATCATCAATCACGATCCGTGTGACCAGTGGCTCTGTTTGAACCTGGCTCTCTACTTTTAAACTGACACACCTTGTGCTAAAACTTACTACAGAGCGGCACCAACTACTGTAACTCCTCAGGCTGAGAAATAACCTTTTAAGCAGCTGCGTGTAGGATTTCCTTCTCTCTTCATGCAGATAATGTATTTTTTTTCCAACGCTGTGAATGCCTTATTTGACTTATCTCACTTTGAACACTTTAAAAGTACAGATAGATGCACAAGATGTATGAAAGAAGGCTAAAAATCTAAATAAGAAGACAACATAGCAGATCAAAGCGTCTTCCCTTGTCTCCTCCCTCCCGCTTCCTCCTCCTCCTCCTCGCCGTGGATGCTGATGCTTGAGTCAAATTGATTACACCACTCCATCTGCATCATGACTGGCCTCCTCCTGTGTTTGCCGCCTCTGCCTACAGCACAGAGTTAGTGTACAATTACATATAGTTTAATATATCTGCCTGAGCACCTTTAAATAAGCATCACAAGTCCACAAGGTGATTTGTCTTCCAGCCCCATTACTCCATTGTACATCTTGATAGCCAGGGATCGCTCCTAGCTATGTTTAAGCATTAAATAGTGTATTATTATTTCACATAAATCAAGCTGAGATGTGAGGGGGGTATTCATAAATTTTGCATTTCTCACAGACAGTATTTTAAAGCCCCCCTCTCTCTCTCTCCCTCCGCCGCTCTGAATTTTGAGACTAAAGCAATTCTGCTCCCTGCACTTGATAGTACATTAAAGATAGGCATATCAGGGAGGTATATTCAAAACAACATGTAATGCAGTTTAGATTAAGTTTGAGTTGCTCTAACACATTCATCACAGCACCGTTTCCATAATAAGTACCCTTGCCTTTCTCACTGATGCATCCACACACATGCACCATTACCATCGGAGCACATTGTATTGTTATTGTCATGAATAATGGGGAAAAATACTAATAAAAGCCCATCTATCATAATATTTTTCCAGTTAACCGTGGCTACTGAATCTCTTATCTGTGCTCGACAATAAAAGGGTAAAATTAAATTTAAAGGTGAATGTTTGCCGTCAGCTTTTTTTTTTTTTCTTCTTTAGGACAAGCATCCCTGAACAACCCCCTAAATATTAGCCCCGTGTTTGTGCAAAACGTCGGCTGAGGAAATGACTTCACTCAGGAAACTGGATGTCAGCTTCACACGCGGGCAGGAGAGCTGAGAGATGTTTTAGTCAGGCTGACAACACGTTCTTTTCTCAGCTTGCCCTCCAGTTGAGTGTAAAGCTACAAAACGTTACAAAGGAGGAAATTGGACTTGCAGTTGTTTTGGTTACTCCAAGGACACCTCGCACTTTCGTTTCTATTTCCCATCGCTGGGCCGGCTTTCTGATTGGTGCTGATGTACAAGTCAAGGCACTATAGGGGTGTGAGGTGAAACCTGAAGCTGTATTTGGTTAAGCTCATGGAGATTCTGTGTGCAAATCTGGTCCAGGATCAGCGCTTTGTGTAAATAGAAAAGACCCTTATGGTGAAATGGCTCCAAAATTAGACAATGAAATGACAGCCATTTGTTGAGAACCTGCTTCTTATTTTAACTCGACCTGACAGACACATACAATAATGCAAAAGGATACAGAAGAATTTATGAATATTTCCAAGAAAAAAATAAAAGAATTGTCCAGAATTTAAGCCAGTTAATTCTAAAATATGTCTCGAAAGTTACCTCAACCCTCCTGTAATACTGAAACAATATGAGTCCAAATTGTTTAAATAATACAAAAGTCTTAGGAGTTTGACTTTTGTGATTTCATGCTCACATTGCAACCATACACCACAATTAAAACTAATTTTCGCTTTTAAAACATGCTTATCATTTCCTGCACATAATAATTATATGACCCACTGGCCTGGGGGCTTCAGCGTTGCACCAAAGTCAGTAAAAAATCTTGTAAAAGTCAATGCAAATTGGAAATTGACTAGATGCCAGGACAGTAAGTTGAGGATTGGGGGGTAGTGAGAAAAAATGTCTTTGAACTAGTTTTTGCTTGCAGAAAATATTGCTTCTGGGTTGATATTCTTTCTGAAGTGTTTCATGGCAATGAGAATTAAGAAATAAAGCGCAGCGCCAAGTGATTCAGTGAAAAGATGGCACACACCCACAGGTATTCTGTTCACATGACATCACCCTGTGTAAAATTGACAACTTCATGTTTTTTTAACCTGTTTTTTCTTAAACTAGGTGGGTTCTCCGAGTTCAGAAAAATCTCTTTGAAAGAGAGCCGCGGCGAGAAAATGAAATGACAATCATGGACAATATCAATCAACAAATTGAGCGTTTTTACAGATTTAGTTTTACCACTTTATGTGATGATAAAATGCTTTAGTATATCTGTTCGTGATTTTTGGTACCGAGATCTTTAACAACCTTTGTTTTAGAGCACTACAGAGCTACATCAAGGCACAAGTAAACAAGATTTCTACCTGTCTTTACATCTTCCTTAATTCCTTTGAAGAATGTGTCTTCTGACCTTGACATGTGCAGGCTGGCTGCATGTTTCCCTCTCAGTGCACTCGCCTCAACTTATGAGCTGGAAACTTTGCTTCTGACATCTCTCTGTCTGTCTGTTTCTGTCTCTCTCTCATGATCACTGCGCTTCCTTATGGCTTACACACAGCGCACACACTGACAACAAATACCTGGGAGGATAAATGCTCAGTTAAATTGAATAAACATAATCCAGACATGCTCCATTCCAGCCTGTCTGTCACGGCGAACTTACGCAGGGACCCCTGATTCCATCAGTGAAGACGGCGCACAAACAACTGCAGAGATTAGATGGCAGCGTAAAGGCCAGCGTTAGATAAAGGATTATTCACAGCTCTTGTGATAAACAGAATTTTTAATCAAACATCAGATAATCTGAACCGCTTTCATTGCTTCCTTTGTTATCTCCTGATGACAGATAGCAGTATGTATCGCATACATTCACACAAGTGTTTCTTCTATTTGTTTTGACTCATTCCTGTTGTTTGCCTATATCTCTGAGTAAAGTAAATATTTATTCAAGCACTTTTTACGGAGTCACAGGTTAGGAAAGTTCTGTTCTTTTGCTAAAGTGTAAATAAAAAGCGCATGCGTATCACCTAACTTCTCTTTTGGCAACGTGATAGCTAACAAAAGTGTTTCATAAATGTCTGAAAATTGCATAAACACAAAAGTAAAGCGTAACCCCCACACCTCTCCGTGCTCCCTGCGCTCCGATGTCCTCTCATGTTAAAACAAAGCATCTGCCTGTCTATCATCTAACCATAGGCGCTCTGGGTGGGGCAGGTTTCCAGTCTTTTGAACTGAACTTGTCATGGGAAATCTGCATCACTGGAGCTCAGTGCAATCACAGGCTCAAGATTAATTGTTCGCGGTGCACCACTTCAAACATTTTTTGAGACGCTGCATTATGGGATGAACTTTAACAAAGCTTGTTGTCATCTTTGCACACACCTGCACACACACACACATACACGCTCACTCAGTAAAAATAGTAAATACAATATGTTTACGTCAAGTGCATGACTTTGAAAATACACATATGTTGAGATGCGTACGGCACACAAGCTTGACCTTATAAATACAAAAACATTTTCGTGTATTTACTGTCCAAATATGTACGTGTACAGATGCAGTCACACACGTATACTTTTACAGATGTATAAAATGACAGTTTAATGTGTATTGACAAGTAACACCCCCTCCCTTCCAAATACACACACACAAGCATGCACGACTCCAAACAGACTGCAGAAACATAACATTAAGCGGTTTTCTCTTCTCTCTTATCTCCAGCTTCCTTTTTGCCCTTTGGTTAAACATTCTCTTGGCATGCATGATCTCATTTAACTTTGATTTCCTCTTTTTCCAGGACGGCATCCTCGGTGGTTTCAATTTCCAGCCCATTCCCCAATTTTCAACCCCAATGACAGACAACACACGCTTGAATGGCTGTTCAGCTAAAGAAGGGAATTGGTAAGTGATGATTTTAAATGCTGTTTAAGATAAAAAGAAGAGTTTGTAGCAGATAAGGATTTGCCCGGATAGTGAGCAGGAAGCTTGGAGAAACTGGTTTGAATGGGCTGTTAAAGCAGCTGCATTCCACAGATGTGATTTATGTCACTGAGCTTCAGGAAACATTACTGTAGACTGCTGTTAGTTTGACAGAAATGATGTTTTTATCTTGGCGGAAGTTTAGTTACATTAGGACAAATATTTTCTCCAGCCTATGTGCTTTCAATGTTGATATGTAATACAAAACAAAACAAACAGGAAAAAATATACGTTGATGTTATTTTTTACTGAAAGAAAAACAACAGATTTTTATAAAAAAGCTATGACTTAAAATTTATTTTAACAATTTTTTCACACAACACCGGAAAATACAATTCAAATATTTAAATGTCTCCTGAAAAACAGAATTGACATGGTACAATCAGATGCCCTTGGTTTGTAAACTTTGAAAATTTAATTTTTATCAATAAAGTGTGAGCAAACCAAAAATTTAAGTTGTGTCTTAACAAGTGAGACTAATTCAAACTCAGAAAACATTATAGGTTAGTTAGAAAATAGTTTGAAAAGGCTGTAAATAAATCCAGATATTATTCAACTTTTTCAGGTCATTGTGCAACATTTGCTTTCCTTATTTTTTATGCATATATAATTTTAAATGCAGTTTTTTGTTACTTTGTTTCCTTCTGTGCACTTTAAAAATGTAACCATTTCCATGTGACATTAAACAAGCACAAAATAAAAGGTTTCTGTCAAGATATTGAAAAAAAACCTTGTCCCTTCCCTAAATGTGGAAAATTAAAATATTTAGAATTCAAGCGTCACGTTATAATCTCCTGTGCATTGATGACAGACGACACAGTCACTATGTTGACTTCATTTGTTCCTGATTAACCTCCTGAGTGTGGCGAATGTGTCCGGCATGAAAGACTTTTTTGTTGGTTGAAAAGAGCAACTCATTGTAAAGCTTTAAGTAGTTTGTGTAATCCCTTATAACCAACACCAAGAAGCCAAAGGATTGTGAAATCTGTTTTCAGCACATTTTGAGTAGGAGCGAACCTGGGAATTCTCTCTCTCTCTCTCTCTCTCTCTTTCTCTCTCTCTCTCTCTCCCCAACTATGTCATGAAACAGAGCATCCCATTTCCATATCAATCGGATTAGTTCCAAGACCAGGGAAGTAGGAGTAATGTAAGTAACCGTACAAATTTAAATATAGGACATCAAAAACATTGTTAGGCATTCATTTATTTTTGAAGCAGCACTGGCTCTCTGTGTCTCTCTGTGAAGATGAGATGAAAACGCAGCTCTTCAATTTTATTTTCATTTTATTTCGAAAGTTGCTGAACGCCGCAGTATTTTAAAACATTTCATGTGCACCCCGGCGTCCCGCTGTTCTTGTGTGCTTAACCTGGTTTGTGAAATGAGTATGTCGCATCAAACAACGCACTTGTTCAGAACACAACATCAAACCGAGCATTTTCAGGTGGGCAGTGTTCACACAAGCTGACTTTTTTATACATTTCTGCAGAAACAGAGTGTAAAATGGTCGACCCATGACTCCTGTGATACTGATGCCAGCTGGCCCTGCACAGTCAAGCTTTAACATGAAATTTATAATGTATACTGCTATATATAAAGTTTTAAATAGATATGATTTTGGAGTTTGGTGTTTACAGGGAAAATAAAAATATGCAAAACTTAATAAGCCTATTGTTAACCAAGCAACCTTCTTTATTGTTTAAAGAAATGAAAAATACATTAAGGATAATATATGACTGCAGATATAAAGATTATGGTTGTTTAAATATTTTAATATCAAATTTACTTTTAAGAGCAAACTTGGAATGTAAAAATTTCAACTGTACTGTTTATAATAGTCTTACATAATTTAAAATGGTCATGATGTTTAGGAGTTTGTCAAAATTAATTCCACAAATCTTAAAGCCATGAAATCAATAGGACTGAAAAATGGAGTTTAAAATACATTATTATAACACTATATACATTTTTTTGCATCATATATTTAAAAAAAAAACAGTTGAAATGTTGAATGTTTATAAGGAAGGTCACACACATTGTCAAATCACCTGCTTCCTCAAGAGTTCTGACTATAAAATATAACTGTTAGTATTAAACACAAGGTTTACATTTTTCTACAGAGTTTATTTTGGACGGTTTTTTACAGAGATATTGTGGTGAATGTGGCTCTGTATATATTCACATGTATGTATGTGTGTATGTCTGTGTGTGTGTGTGTATGTGAGCCATGGAGAGATTATTCAGCAGTCTGTGACTTTGCTGACTGATCTGACCAGCCGGTAGCTCCCTGTCCGGATGGAGAGATGGACCGATGGATGTCTGCCCGCGCTTCCTCAGCCCTTTATGACTTGACTCTGTAATTGAAAAACTAGCTCGGCTGTGTTGTTTCTTGGGATTTTTTTCCCCCCCCTTTTAAAATGTAGCTTCAAAACAGGAAAACCAATAGTGGGAATAGACCCCCGAATGTAATTAATTTTGGTGGGGGCGGGGGGTGAAGGAGGGGGAGGTGGGAGGGTGAGGGGGGTTGGCGGGGCACTATTATTGCAGGAGGAAGAATTCTAATCAGTTGCAGATTCCTTCCTGTTTGGTTAGCGTGACCGTGGCCAATTACAAGTGAACTCTGTGTTACAGTTTCACTTCCTGTGCTACCCAAAGAATGGGCTGAGGCTGACGCTGCGGAGCACCGGCGGGACGGAGGCAGACGGAGGAGAAAAGAAGAGAGGGAGAGAAGCAATAGAGAGGGAGGGAAAGAAAGAAAGAGAGAAAGAGAGAGGGACAAAAAAACAAGACACATGAAGAAGAGACTGTAGGAAAGTAAACAGAGCAGAGGAAGGGCAAGAAAGCAGGAAAAAAAAAAAGGGAGGCTGAAATCTCCGGCCAGATCTAAGGTGCACAGACATGAAGGCACATACGTCCTTTATCCACCTAATATAGAACATGACATGTGGTTTACAGAGGAAATGAAAGGATTTTGGACCCGACTTCTCTTGCTGCCTGAGTTGCTCTCAGGTAAAGCTTGAAACTGCAGAGCAACAGACCAAACTCAAGTCACAAATGCAATAACGCATAACTCAATCATTGCAGCGATGTTATCGAAAGACACAATTTGGCATTGCTGTTTTTTCCCCTAAATCGAATTAAACCACTGGAATAAACAACTGAATGACAATTGCTAAGGCATACCTGAATTTGCATAAAGTGTCCTTTTTTTTCACCGCGTAGAAGTAACTCAATATTCCATGCTACTTCCTAGGAAAATCTCTATGCTTATTAAGTCAGATACTGCTTTTGCTGACGGCTCTCCAAGCCAGTAGTTTACACCATAGTATGAAAACATGCTTAAAATGTCAATCAGAGTCTCTTTTGGGATGTTTTCTTATTTGTACATCAGAGAAGAAATCAGCAAAAACAAGAGATTTGATAAGACAAACTTGCCACAAAGATTTCCATCGACAATCAATTAGAACCTGACCTGCCAAAATGGTTCCCTTTGGCTTGATCCTGCTCCTCAATTCTTTCTCTTTTATTCTTTCATTTTTTTTGGTCCTCCAGAGGGGTCTATTCCCATAGTTTCCCTCTGTAATAGTTTTTTGGCATATTACTCTCCTCAATCCACCCCAGAGGTCTCCCATAATTTACTTTTGATATCATTGTTTAGTAGTAGAATTAGAGGAGGGATGCACACTGGGATCAGGCAGTCAGGACATTAATTCATTCATTCATCCCAGTGTGGTGTGTTAGGCCCCTTCATTTCAACAGTGTTTGAGATTTAAGGAAGGTTTTGGTTGCAGTCCTGCAAAATTTTTTAATACCTGAAATAGTGTATAAAGCGTGGAATATTTGCATGCCAGTACATAAAATGTAATTATGTCCTTATTTTCTAGTTGCATACAGTGCTATTTTTAATTTCTTATTTACACACAAGTCCTTTTTAAAGCAGTGACACTTGAAATAAAGAGCTTGAGCGATAAAAACATATAAATAGTGGAAGTGATAAGAACACATTCTTTTTTTCGAGTAAAATTCAGAGGTGACATGACATTTATTACCATTTTCCAGCCCAGCTGAAAACATCTCAGGGGGACCAGTACTGTAGCCGTTACAAGTGGAATAAACTGCTTAGAAAATGTTCGAGGGATGATGCACATAACTGGCAATATGAATGTGAATTCCCCGGGAAGCCTATTTTGCAGACACACACATATATATACACACAGTGAACAACATGAGAAATGGGCAAAGAGCCACACTATTCAGAGTGAACTGGAGGGTCCAAGTCGCTAAACTAATCCTAGTACGACAGGATCCCACTTGCAGCTCCGTCTTTCGCTGCAGCTGCCTGGAATCATTTCACAAACACAAGGTATTCCTGGAAGAATTGATTCTGTTAGATAGTGCATTGATCACACACATCGCCTGCAGACAGAAGATGGCTTTACAAGCAATAAGATGGGAGACAATTATATTATTTTAGTCAAATAAGACGGAGTACAAGAAGCGAGTGCCAATAGCCGAGGCGGGGAGGGTGGGGGCACAGGCAGCCCCCTCTGCGGCTGCCTCGGTGTGTTTGTGCTCCATCCTCAAGTGGCACGGTAATCCACTAAACTTTCCTCCACCCGCTTCTCTCAATGCAATCAGGATGCGAAGGCTCACCAGTGATTGCGTTCATTTGTAAAAGCATCCAAGCCAAAATTGAACCCCAAGGCTGATAAACTATAAAGATGCTGATCAGATCGCGGCTAAGGAGTCCACACTTGAGGGCACAAGGTGTCAGGGCTGGAGCCAAAAGAGCAATGACTCTGTATACCTCACTCGGAGCAAGGCGGCTGCCCCGGAATACAAACGCGAAGAGAGAAAACACATAAAAACGACAACAAACTGCGGCTGGATTTTTCATCCCCCAGCATCCTTCAGAGGAGGAAGGTATTATCTGTTCAGGAGATTAGCAGTTTTTCAGATGTCGGCTGCTTTTTCCTCCTTTTTATGGACTGGATTGGTAAATTTGGTGCATTTGTTGTTTGAGCTTTAGCAAATCCATTGTGTTTTATTGATGAGCTCCACGTGAATGTCATAATGTATCTCAAGACAAGTAGAAGCCCAAAAGAGATGCGGATCAGGGAAGTCATATGTTTTGAAACTTGCAAGAGAATATGTTACCCGATTCATCAGAATGAAAACAAACATAACTCTGCAGTCTTCTTCAGGTCCAATCCATTCTGTTTTTATTGCAGGCTCCAGTACTGCCTCTTGTCATTGCACTTTAAGAGTTACAGCAACTTTTTGTCTGCTTTACAGTTATTTCTCAAAGCTATTGCATTGTCTCACGCTAAATGAACAGTGTCATTACTTTAAACACACATATCTGTCTCTGGTAAAGCACAGAGATTGAGGACAGACAGAGACAGAGAGAAAGAAAGGGAGGATCTGAGGATGTTTTTCCCTCTCCATCCTCGTGGCCCCAGTGCGTTAAATGTCAAAGAGCAGTCAGCGGGAGAGACTGATTCCAGGAGGCGATGTGAATGGGACGATTGAAGACCCGCTTTGATTGACAGCTCTTCCTCTCTTGCTCTGCCCTGAGGGTGATTGACAATGTGGTTCATCTCACATTTTGTGACTGAGCTAATCCAGTAAATTCCTACCAGACGCAGCACAACTCAGCAGAGACCTGCCGCTCCTTTCCCAGGTGGAGTTTTTATTTTATCTCCTCTTCCCCAAAATAAATATGTTTTTCCATCTGTGGCAATGAAAACAAACCGGGGGAGGGAGGGGGGCTATAATTAAGTGTAAGTACATAATTAATCGAGTTTAGAAAAGTGCTAGTTTTTCGATGAATTAAAATGTAGACTAATTACATGTGGGAATTAGCCTGCTGTTGTGCTAGTGATTAATATTGTCATAGGTTACTGTCTCAATATGCTGCCAGTTGGAAATGGGATCACCTTACTGGAACGATTGATCTCTTGCCAAGTTCAATAATTAATTGACTCAACAATCACTGACACACGACTATCTCACACGCCGTCCCGCATGCCCACAAGGTGCGCCGCTCGTCCTCTCGACCTTGCACCTGTATTTTGATGTGTGCAGGTTCCCAGGAATTGCTTCCGCTGCACTGCAGCTGGCTTTTCAAAGAGGAGCAAAGACACAAAAACAAAGACAAAAAAGGAGAGAGGGAGACGGAATTAACTCAGTGTTTTAGGGTGTGTAATCACAAATCGCAGTTGCAGCAGAGGAGTTACTGCTGTGTGTTTCTTGACCCACATTGCTGAAGCTGTCCAATAAGACGTGGAACTTAAGAAATATTTGATGCCCTCATTAATCATCATTCCTAAATGATCACTCTGTGAGGGGATGCATTTAAGCGTGATTAATTGCAGAGCGAGCCTAATCAAGCAGTGAATTACCTGCCTAACCTTTTGCAGGAGGTTGGTGTTAACCTCAAGTCAAAGTACTGGAGCCCAGTGTGGTTAACTGTGTCAAAAAACATTAGGAAAAACAATGATGAGAATTTAGACCCCATTATCAAAGAGAAGGACAGCTATTATAGTTAGGTAATTTGAGTCCTAAAAATTGGTAAAAAGTACTAGAAAGAAATACATATTTAGAGGTTTACCCCTAATGGAGGAGGTCAAATGTAGTAAGGACACATTACACACACCCTACTGCTTCTGCAAACCTCAATATTTGTCAGTGTTTCAAGATACAACATGTTTTGAATATGTGAACCACAATCCTGGCTTTGCTCATCAAATACACATACTGTTCTCATAAGTTATGAGTGCCTTTATGTGTTGAGCAAACTTCCTTGATTTATGAAACCATTTACCGACTCCAGAATGCACCGCAGGTACACTAAAGAATTTTTTTTGCTGATTTGTTTATACTTTCATGTACAAACTTTTTTTTTCCCTCTTGGATGATAAAGTGCAGTAGTGTCATCAGTGATCTTTTGTCTTCATGCAGTCAAAGCAGAGCCAAAAAGATAATACAGAGTGTGTGTGTGTGTGTGTGTGTGTGTGTGCAGATCAGGTGTTTACCTTATCAGCACGATGAAAGCTCTACCAACCAGTTTTGACAATGGCAAAGTGAGATAATAGCCCACCGAGATGATTTGAGAATGACTTGCACAAGAGCCAAGCTGTGTGGGGCATTGCACATGCCAAATGGTATGCTTTTGAAGTCAAACAAACCAAAGGGTGTGGTAGACTTTGTCTGGTCCACCTCACTGTGCTTCACGGTGCTCAGAAGAATGTCATTTTTTAATACAATGTGTGCATTTAACATTCGTGTCATTCAGAATGTGTCCAGATCCTTGAAAAGAGAATAAATATTCGCCATCATTTGACTCCTGCCTCAGAGTCAATAATCATTAGAGGCAAATATTTTGTTCACACACACAAATGAGCCCTCGTAATTGTGCGATTTTATGCACAATTCAAATTCAAATCATTCCTTCTTGACACAGCCAATACATCTGTCATGCGGCTCCTCGTTTTTTTGTTGAATAATTAAAAAAAGAAATAGAGAAACATACTAATGAGAGAACCTTACTTGAGGGCTTTGCCGCTCCACTGACTATCATATTAATGTATTCCTGTGTGAATTAAACGCATCATCAAACACCTAAGTTCCCTCCATATTTTCCTCTGAAGACGAGGGCTGGACACCGGTGTCTACCTTGCCCTCTGCAAAAATGAAGGGCATTCTTCATTATTACACCTCTTGTGATTACTTGTTAATAGCCATGTACTGAAGGTCCCCCCTCCAAATTGACAAAAACACTGGGAATTTAGCTTTTTATGAGAATGACATTGTTTTGGTCAATGATTAAGTCATTAAGATATGTTAAGGTGAATTTAAAGTGATATGTAGATTTATTTCACCTTACTGGCTTTGTTTTTGTGTAGTTTTTGAGTCTCTAAATGTTTCAAGTTTGCATCTCTTGTATGATTTTTCAGTGGCTGTATTTCTGTACATTAATTTTTTTTTTTTATGGTAATAAAAGACAAAATATCTCCGGAGTTCTTGGGTAGAGCTCTTGTGAACACCAGCCGACAACAACAGGATTTCACCCTCTTTTTCTCATCTTTTCTCCTCTTTTCTGCCTGAAGCTCCGGTGACTGCCAGTGTAATCTGTGCCTGACCTTTCTCCACCTCCTTAAACCTCTCTCTGTTTCACCCCTCCTTCCATCTATCCATTCATCCCCGTCTTCCCCTCTGCTCACCGCAGATTGACAGTCATCAGAGCTCCTTTCTCTCTGTGGCTGACAGCTTGAACCGCCTCATTAAGGCAAATTGGCAACGGGAGACTAAACTGAGCATGCAGAGTTATTTTAGAGGCCGCTTTGTGACAGAGCAAACATGCCAGCTCATGCTCCATATAATGGCTTGTCCGGGGTTGAAGAAATATGTTAGATTTAATTATCATAATAGACCATTAGTGCTGTGATAGTAAGTAGGCGAGGTCTTCCACAGTGTGCCACAAGAGTTTAGAGATAAGTTAAGCTGATTGTTTTTAAAATGTTTAAATATGTAACAAGAGGAAAATCACTTTTTTAATATAATTCTCACATCGGTGCCAAACAAAGGCACAGAAAGTACAAAGCTACAAAGCGTGCAGTTAAGGTGCGACTGAAATGTTAGTTTGAATATTTTGAATAGATTTGCCCATAGCTGTGTGAGAGCAAAGCAGGCAATGTGTGATTGATCATGTCCCACAGGGGCGACAGCCAGCATGCCATTTATACACAACAAACGGCGTTGGCTACACTAAACTAAGCTCACACAACCTATGCAGATAGCACAGTCTTTCATTTTAACATGTGCATGCTAAACCTGGCTGATAAACGATTTGCCTAGCAGCACTTCCGTCCATATTTTATCACGGCAGACAATGCACGGTGGCGTTGCCAGACTTGGTGTGTATCCAGTATTTAGGCAAAAAAAAGCTTCTCCTCAACCCCTCAACAGCTTGGCTCCCATAATTAACTTCCACAGGACTGATGGGAGCCTTAGTCAGAGGCAACAAGAGCAGAATATAATAGATTAGAGGAGAATAGGTGCAAAAATGGTTAAAGAAGACAAGTTGAACAGACTAAGAGCATACAGACAAAGATTACACTTGACAGACAGAGGTCCTCGGTCAGTCATGCTTGAAGCTTATTCCTTGTTGCACAGATAACCTCCGTCATAAGGCAAAACTGTTGTTGAGGGCAGAAATGGCTGAAAGGATTTATGAATGTTTATACTTAAAGCTCTGCAGTTGCTAAACACGCTGAAAACCTTTAAACCGTGGCATGCCGGCAACATTTTAAGCCAGTGTTCTGAATGTGGCAGTTTTTTGCCAACAAATATGAGCGGGATAGAATGTTAACTGTTTTATCCAGAGGCAATAATGTCTGTTAAATCTGGAGCTCCAGTCTTCACTTAAAAAAAAAAAAAAGAGTGCTTCCAAATTTAAAAGTGACAGATGAAGTGAACAAATGTTCTCAGCCCAAAATACCTCATTTTCAAATTAAATCATAGGGGGTTTTTAATATCTTCAAAACATGTAAGTATGCAGTGCTTTAAAAATTTCAAATCAGAGTAATGACATGTTTTTTTTAAATTTACATTAAAACAAAAGATGCTGAAAATCATCTAAATGGCTACAACACAGCAAAACATGTTTAAAAATGTTATAAAAACTTTATATAAAATGAAGGTATAATAACAAAACCAGCCAATTAAAAATAAAATCTCGTACTTTTTGCACACATGCATTCACACACTGTGATAGGCAGTTGACTGACCTGTTCCTTGTTTGCACACACACAAACACACACAAACACATGCGTACACAGACATCAGAGCAGATCGCGGAGCTTCTGCTCTTCCTCAGTCTAACCTTAACCAGACAGATCTTCTTCTCGAGGCCCCGGGTGACTTCCCGGCTTCCTCCGATTGGACAATTCTCGCGCATGCTTTTTGTTAAAAAGAGATCATTAATAGCCCGCGTACGACCTCTGACCGTCCCTTTTAATCATTAGCTGGCCAACTGATGGTTCCTATTTACCGTCCCCATAGGAGATCTTGAGGAGGAGAGGAAGTCTTGCTGTTGTGAGCATGTTGTGACACTGAAGCTGTGTCATATTTAGTTAAATCCTGGACTCCTTAAAGTTAAACAGACGATAAGTGCTCTACGTTCTTTGATAAAAGAATGACATTTTAACTGCGGCCCTAAATTTTCAGAGTCAAATATATGAATTTAGAAAAGTACTTTTAATGCATCTTGATAAACTCCAGGATGAAAAAGGGGAAATGGCCTGCACCCTTTTGAATCAATAATAAATAATTTAGCACAATATTGTTATTAATTTTGTGAAGAAATATATCATGGGACAGATAGAATTTTGGTTCTAAATATATTCATAAATAAAAAGATTAAAAAGTTAAATCCATACATTATAAATAGTGTGACAGTGCATATTCTTTGTACAGGGAGAGACTAATTTTTGACAGTTATTTTAAATGCATACTGAGGAAAATTAGAAATAAACTGAAATAATAAATAAAAGTCTTAGTTTTGTCTGCACAAAGGTCTGCTTGCATACAAGTGTCAGGGTGTTCATCCACATGTGTACCCATTTGTGTGTGTATATGTGTGTATATATATAAATGAGATAGGATGGTAGCTCTCATTCAGTAACCTATCACTTAAATCTGGCTGCAGGGCACAAAGTCCATTTGTCACGTCACGCTTTTGTTATCGCACTGCTCTTCAGAGAAAACAAACAACAAAGCACACAAAAGACCTCCACAGAAAAACCGCTGCCTCATCCAATGAGAGGTTTGCATTAGATATGATGGGAACAGGAGGAGAGCTGAGGTACTGCAGAGGAGGAGGAGGAGGAGGAGGAGGAGGAGGGAGATGTGTGATTAAATGCGTGTGTGTTTGACTGTCACTGTGTGAGCGAGTGTGCGGCATGTGTTTTTGAGTTTTCATTGTGTGCATGTGTGTATGTACATTTGGTTGTGTGCAGAGTGGAGAAGTGTGTTAGAAGGATACCCAGGGCTTTGCCGTACCGTCCTGTGCCTAAATCATGTGTACAAGCTGTTTCCAATAAACTGTTAAATTTGATAAAGAGGGCTGGTATTATATTACAAAGCCCACAGGGCACTCGGACCTCTGCTATCATGAATACATTTTGCCTGATAATAATGCTGTGACTTCAATCGCTGCCACAGGAAAAACTGCTGCCCTTCTGGAAATCAAGTTGTGTGGCAGGGTGACACCTGTATAAATGGACAGGTGATGAGATTATAATATATTTATGCTTTCTGGGCAAGCGTTAAGGGACTTCTACAAGTGAGCGTGAGTAACACAAGGGACTGGAGGGGGGCGACTGAGTGCCATGGGGGCAAATCCTCTCACCTCACAGAGAAGGCCTGCTATTCATGAGGGAAGGAGCAGCAGAGATAAAAACTGGCATTTGGTTACAGTTGTGGGGAGGGGTATCAAAATTATTTTGAGTTATTTTAAAGGATTAACAGTTTAGAGAGCTCTTAATCTTGCAGATAAACAAAATGAATTAAATCACATTTGTGTTGTTACTTGATGGTACAGAAAGTACATGGATGTGTTTTCTGTTATTCTCATGCAGTCACTCCTGTGTGAGTAGTGAAAAAAAGGTCTGGTTACACCAATTATCATTCTGCTATAGGGCAAAAAAAAAAAAAAAAATCTGGCCTGTTTGTATTTCTTTGAACTAGTTACCATTGTATTTATAGGCACTGAGCCCATGTAGCAACGATGCCTCTTACAAAGCAGTGGTACGCGAAAAGCTAAATTCTAACTAAAATAACTGCCCAGTCTATGTGCAGAGTAAAAATCAGTGGGTCTATACTCACTAGTTTAAAATACATCAGTAATTTAACAGTTGTGACATATTTACATATGTCACCTAAGTTAGTTATTTGAACCCAAACTATATTCTTTTTTTAAAAAAAACCCCAACCAAGTATTTTTGTTGTTAAAACTTAAACCTGTACTTTAGTTTCTTAAACTTGACCAAACAATGACTGTTTTATCAAAGTTAATAGCAGCTTTATTTTTTGTCACCATGAGAACAACGATCACTACAGATCTGCTTTTCCTAGAGGTTAATGAGAAGGACTGCTGTATCACCTGTAAACAAAGTTAGACTTCTGCTCATGCACTGAATGAAATTTAAAGTGTAAATCCTATTTTTTATAAAGTGATGAATGAGACAGGTTGAATTATTTAGCTTTAAGCAGTAGATATGAGTAGATTTGACTCTGTTATTACTGTATAACATATATCACTGTATACTGTTATTGTTATCTACTTTTGCTCATTTTAAACTTACATGTCATAACTGATTGTTTAAATTAAGTGAATTTTTTTCAGTTTTCAATGTCTCATGCTTTTTGTTCATCTAACAATACTTTGTAACTGTCTTATGCCAAAATTCAGCTTGTATCTTGCACTGGGTCAAAATAACCATACTGATATTTTAGTTTAGTTTATTTAATTAGAATTAAAGACAGGTTAAAGATAAATAACTCAAAGTATATCGCATAACATAATAACATATTAAAAAATATCACTAATACTAGATTAAACAATCCAGTTTCACACTGGTGCAAACTGGGACCCAAACTGGGTCAATGTATAATGACAACAATTCAATGAATTGAATGTGTCAGGAAATATAGGAGCTTTAAAATTTCAAACCTTTACACGGATGGAAAAACATGCACACACGGACACCAAAACAAGAAAAAAGATTCCTGCAATTCCAGGATAAGAATTCATTACTGTGTTAGCAGCCATGTTACTTGGTATTCCCGACTGCACCAGTCTGCCCCATATCTCTGGTCTCCATACAGCATCTAGCTAGCTAAGAAGGTAGGCAGGTGATGAATGTTCAGTAATTGTAAGAGTTCAGTGGTAAAAAGATTCAAATCCATGACAGTGAGAAATGGAAGAGAGCCCCGGGGGAAATTTCAGGCTGTGAGGAAGTGCATCCAACCTGTCTAAATAACAGATCACACCTCAACTTGGTCACTTGCTCAGAACGTGCTCTCTGATAT
>JAPZDY010000013.1:13867430-13899145 GCA_029783645.1 Ctenochaetus hawaiiensis | reverse complement strand
ACAGTTAATTACTGTGAAATTAATGCAATTATTAGCCAGTAATTTACTGTAATTTTACGGTGAAATTTCTTACAGTGCATAATGCATGTCAATACCAGATGTTTACAGCGTCATACAATCTCTGTAGGAATATAGTTGGGGTTGAGTTGTTAAGTATTTAAAAAAAGTACATGAATCATCCAAATTTCAACATCTTAATTGTCACTTTTAACAAAACCATTTTACAATGCTAATTTCAATGGGAATGACAATTCTACCTCTGAGTTCCTGTGAGTAATGTCTTTACATGATGTGAAGAAAATCATAAGGAGTAAGCTCGAGCCTGCCCGCTATATGAGGTGGCCTTGATGTATGTGCAATTACAGCATAATTACAAAGATAATTACTGTATGGGCAAGATTAATAACTTTATTAGCTAAAATGGTTCACTTTTAAAAGAGGGGAATGTATACGTTGGTCTTGCAGATCTAAATTTGCTGAAAGTCAATTAACGGGCTGATTTTGTATCTCATTACTCACGTGTTTCACCTTGGAAAGGCACCTTGAGAAGCTAAATTTAAAATGTAAAAAAGGTCAGGAAGTCCCTTGTACAATTAATCCAGGAGTTCCTAAAGAATTCCATCATTACTGAGGGGATGACAAAGTGTCTATTTTAGCCAATCTAACTAGAAAGACACTTCAAAATTAAATCTTGTTAACTGTCGGACCAGCCTCTTCAACATATCTCAATTACCAAAGGAGGAGAGTTAACTACAGACTGAACAGGTTTTTTTCCCCCACTGTTTTTTTTCTTTTATGCCATTTTTTACTGTTGTTTTTCAAAGAGGTGGACAACATTCTGCGTTTACTGTCTGAGTAACAATTGGCCCTTAAGCTCCTCTGAAACAATAATAACTTCTCCTCTTTAATTTAGCCAACCTAACCACGTTGCTCCGTTGACAGGGCTAGATTTGTCTTATCAAGACCTATTAACCATTTCCATTTTCTTATTAAATGCATGCCGTATAATTTGTGATTTTTCCAACGTGATGTAATTATGATGTATCATTTCCCTCAAATAAAGGCCCTGTCCTCTCTTGGTGTTAATTTGAGCGTGTGAACTTTATACTTTGAACTAATTGGTTGCTGTCGAAATCCCCTGAATGTGAGTAATTCGATCAGGTATTCCATAACCATTGTACAATTTAATTTGAGTAATTTAATTGGATTTGACTGCTCATTTCTGGGCCACTCTCCACTCAGTATTCAAGAACTGCAGAGCTGCATAGGTATCCTGAGGCAAACACACACGCTGACTGCCACCAGTCTCTCACATCAACAGAGCTGGGAACTTCCCACTAGACGCCACTGCTGGATCAAACAGGGGACAACTGGATCACCACTGTTACATTTTATGCATTCAATGTGAATGATATTAAAAGATTAAGTGGAAAAAAAAGGAAAGTTAAGGTCTTTAATTCTAGGTGATGGTCAGCCCACACAATTATCCATCATAGGTCTGAGGTAGTAAGACCATAATGTGTTTACAAAAGGTGTATTTTTCTTTCTTTTACACAAGAACAGCAGGATCGCTCTTCATAAATTGCATTAACGCTGGCAGTGCCATCTTCCTTCATTGCTCCTCCAACCAATTGAGCTTGTATCCTGTGCTTAATGTCATTCATGCTGCACCGCAGAGGACTTTATCTGTCCTTAGAGGGTCAGCCATCTTGTCTTAGTGATAGCTGAGGCCTGGAGACTCGGAGGCGGCAGAGAGCAAAAGTAGCAGAGACAGGCTCCCCTGCCACCCTGACGTGCTGGGAAAAACAGTGCAAGGACCATGCTGAGAGACAGAAAGGGAGCAAGTGAAAAAGAGAGGAAGAGAAAGAAGGGAGGAGAGGGACTTGGTGCATGAAGGAAGAGAGAGAATCATAGAATAGAGATAGCGAGAGAGAGAGAGAGAGAGGGATGCCCATGGGCAAGACTGGCGCTGTCTTGCCTGGACCCTCCTCCTAGTGCCAAAGACAAGGATGACGCTGCCACTCTGCATCAGCCTTATGTAGTATTCATAGCAGCAGGTCCTTCTAACACAATTTGTGACCTCCACCCCAGCAGAGAAATATTGGAGTTTAACAATGGGAGGCTCTGTAGGGAGCGAGCACGTCGAGACCCCGGCGAGCAACTTCCTTGCCTATTATTTCTCTTTTTATATATTGTGTAGAATGTGTCTTTTCTGGGAATTCCACAATAAAATGACTGTTATTTATCATTACCAACCTCTTTATCATTTAGTCAATAAAAGGCCTCTCACTTTCTCTCTCTCCTTCCCTCCATCGCAGTCTGGGAGTCAGATATCTGTATTAGTCCCCCCCTGCCTCGGGGCAAGCCGTGTCAAAAGCTAAATCATGATCAGCTATGGCTTTCTGGCTAAATTGTGTATGAAGGCCTCGGGCGGAAAAAGGTGCACATGCTCATTATTGGAGACACAGAGAGAAAAGAGAGTGAAGTTTGCACATGTGCACTTTAGCCACGCGCGCACACATGCACACACACACACACACACTCACACACACACAAACAAAGCAAGGATAAATTGCAACACCACACATATGCTAAGAGTACATGGTTCATAAGGATCTGTGGAATTAGTTCAACTGAGAACGTGACCTGTGTGAATGTTTGCCTTTTTTTACATGCAGATCACCAGAGAACATATTTGATCTCATGATACACTATAATGAAAATTAGAGTAACTAATCTGTCAAACAGACACAAAGCTAATGCAACCTACACACTTAATATCTGTGAGAAGTTTTCCATTAAGACCCCTAAATTACAGGTTTATCTTCCTAACCATGCTATGTCATCACACATGCTTTTACTGTAACCTCATTCTTTCTCCGTTACAACCCCTTCATTTTCCAGCTTGTGCCAAGGAAACTGAGCTTAAACGCATCATGTTACAGTACTTTGATATTTGATGTGGGCGTTGGAACAGTTCCGTGAAGTGGTTGTTTCTTATCAGCCAAGTATCCCCGGGAATTATTTACCTCATGATCCAACTTTTCCAGTGTTCACTGTCAATGTAGGAGGTAGAGTAGATGTGCCCTTTATGTAGCGGGGCAGAGAGTAAAGGGGTGGTGTTTGGAGTGGAGGATGGGCATGTTGTTTTTTTTGACTTTCATACATGAGGCTGGAGTTAGTGTCCTATTAAAGACCGTTATAGATGATCTTTTATTAACCATAACCACGATATGTCACAATATTAAAGGCATCATAGTTGCCTATTGCATATTAAACCTTTACTTAACCATGTCTTCTTATTACATTTATATATGCATATGTAAAAATTCAAATTGGATGCCGCTGGATTTCAATTTCCTGTTAAAGAATGAGGAAAAGTTCTTAATTAATTAAGATGTATGTATGGGCTTACATACAGCACTCATGTGATTTGGCTGGGTTTTCTTTTGCAAATATTGAAATGTAAAATATTATATATGAAATAATGTCAAAAGTAGATGAGCCCAGATGTAATTATTTTATTAACATTTACCTGAAACAACAATCATTCCTTGACCAAAGTACTTCGTAGCCTGATAAGAGTCTGATGCTTGTATGTCCACCATTCACCTCAGACATCTCCACTTGCAATCAGTACTTAGGTGGAGAGCCTACTATTATAGAAAGAAAATATCTTTTGAGGCAGTCATATTTTCATCGAAAATGTCGGACGGGAAGCAAGCCAGTAGTATATAAACATAACTTCTGAGACAGTGCTTACCCAAAAATTGCTTTGCCACAAAGACACTCTTTTTCTAAACTTCGAGCAACAATATGTAAAAGTACATCATGAAAACAAAGATGGGATTATGTAACAATATTATCAAATGTAATGCACATGCTTACTACAAACAAAACCTAGTGGAGTCATGATAATTTTACATTCTGAAAACTGATGTCTTGGAGTAAACATTCACACTCAGTTCAAAGTTTTCACAAGTATTACGCACAACTGCAAGCCAGCTACTGTCACCTAGTCAAGCGTCAAGAAGGACCGATTTACTCTCATCTCTTACTTGGTCACTCTCTCTTTTTCTCTTCTTAGCATCTTCCGTCAATGTCCTATTTTGTCTCTTCGCCTCTGTGATGATGTCCTTAGAATGGAATAAACTTGGCTCTGATGTCCATTAAGTGGCTGCTCCTTGCCAGCATCGGTCATAAGGTCCTTCTCCGTCCTGGACATGAAAACCTTCTCATAAACACCAGCACTTTCCGGTGCTCCGAGCACTCAGCTAAGTGAACGGCAGTTAGAGCGAACTTGCAGCTACTGTCAGCAGCAGTTACTTTATCAAAAGGTGAAGCTATCTGTCCATCAGGAAAGTCCATAAATTACTGAGCATTGAGGCAGAGCAGCCAAAGAGCTTCAGAAGCAAAAACAGGAGGCATTTTCTCCATTAAGTACAAATTCAGATCCTTCAGAACTATCATTTGGGCTGTTAGCGTGTGAGTTGGAGTACTGTTAAGCGTAACGCACTGTGATCCTGCACCATCGTACAGGTTACACAGTGCAGTGACTGGCAATCAGGGCGCGGAGTGACACATAGACACCATCCGTACTGTTACAGGTTATTGTATCATTAAAAATCATACTGAAGATGCTATTTTAAAATAAAGTAGTTACATAATGCTGCTTTAATCTTACTATGGTTGCCATGCACAGATATTTTGATTAAAAAATGTTGGCTTTGGACATAAAAAAGTTGTCGTTGAACATAGTTCAAAGCTTTTAAGAATCATCCATTAATAGCGTTCTTGTCTGACAAAAGAGTTGTCACATAAACTCGCTCACACACACACACACAAAGACACACTGTAAAGTTAAGTTTAGTAGTTGAGGCCTACCCAGCAGCTGCAGGACACATGCGTAATGGGAAACATCACCCATGATTCCTACTGTACATTAAGAGCCGCAGAGCGTCAGCCAGCTACCCGCACATACAGGACTTGGTCTCCCCTTTAGGACATTATCACCTTGTCCAGTCCTCTGGAGGGCCCTCCTCTCCCCTGTGGGCCAGCGCTTCCTGCTAGCGCTAATTAATTAAGAGGGCAGGTTGGCCACAGTGGAGAGTGGGCCCTGAGCCTTTTCATCTACTACTAGACAGGATGCCTAGAGACTTATCGCCCCTTCTACCAATAATGCCACTGCACAGCCTGCAGAAGTCAGTTGAGATTTAGGAGCAGGTATGCTGCATACGAAAACTGTACTGTGAGGGCAATTAGCTGTAGCCTTTGTAATAAAACATTTCCTTTTAATCTCCTGTGAGCTTGCTATATCTGCATTGATGTTGGGGATATCCAGCACACTTCTACTGTCTGTCATTTAATGGCATGATAGCAGCATCTAACTCTTTGATGCATGGACCTCGCTGTACCTACTGCAACCTATGACAGCAAGACAAGACCTTAATATTACACTACACCACTTAACACCAGTGTACAGCCCTACATCATAACATTTGCACATGGTTCTTGTACACAGTAGAAAAAAAGTGTTAGAGGAAAATATAGCTGGGAAGCAGGTGGGGGAAATAATACGACCACATTTAATGAAAGGTTAAATTTTCATTTACTCACTATTGACTGAGCTGAAAGGGCCATTATTTATTGTATTGGCATGATGTGGCCCATTAGTGCTGTATTGGAATTGGTTTGGCTTCTTTTTTTTTCTCCCTTTCTCACTCCCTCTCTGTTGTTCAGTGTTGTGAGATCGCTCCAAGCTAAAGTGTGAGCAAAGGCATGTTTGTGTGTGCATGTGTGTGCGTATGTGTGTTTTCATGTGAGAGGAAGAGAGAGAGAGAGACACACGTACACATAGGCTGTGCCCAACTCCTCGAACTTTCCCTGCCAAATTTCTTTTGTTCATTTATCCATCGTCTGCATCCGCACATATCGCGCGGTGATTCGGTCATCGATCTGTTGTTCTCACGATCCCACTGACACATCAATGACAATCTAATTCCCTTCAACGGATTTTATCGGCTGCTGTCTCTGCAAAGTGACAAGACACATTGCGGCCGTGCGTAACCCAATAAAAGGGTGCTCTGCTCAATCCAGATTAAGTCACGAGACACTGTGGCCCCGGCAGTACACAACACATTCATTTGGAGAGGCTCCCTAATTGGGGTTGGTGGAAGGGAGGTGAGAAGTGTGAGTGTTGCTTTGTTCCAGTCATAGAAACCCTCCCCAAGACCATTTATTCATTTGTTTGTTAGCATCCCAGTGAAGACATTATTGCAATAATGAGGCAACATCTACATAATTCCTCACTTAGCTAAAGGACCCCGAGGCCAAACTATACACAAATGTTGAAACACAACATCAGATCAATAGCTTTTTAGGTTAATAAGCTGGATATACGTTGTGAAATCTTGCCTTGAAACGGTACATTAAAGCGTTTGTTCAAACCCCTGATCCGCAGGTCAGGAAGTTTGTAGTGTACCAGAGTCTGGATTTTTACACTATTCTTTTATTGCTGATGATATTTTTTTCGAAAAGGCATTATTTGAAAATTAGCATAAAACTAACAAACAAAAAAGCAAACAGAAAAACACATGCACAATACATAGCAAGAGAAAGTGATCGTTACAAAACTTTACTATACTGAAAAGATTTTGCTGAAAAATATCTCAATGATGTGGGGAAAAGTCTGCACTTTGCTTCAAAATTGCTATATGGTAGAAATTAAACTACTTTATGTTATTCTGGTGTCTTTAAGGGAGCTTACTTGTGTAGTGTCTCCCTGTTTTGCTTTTTGATTTTCTGTTGACTCAGCATATTTTGAAATGTCCTTGTTGCTTGTAAAAATTGTTAAAAAGAAAGAGAGAGCATAACCTGCTGAGAGAGGTAGACAGGCTAGTTACTAATAATTTTTTTATTAACTTTTCTGTTGCAACCTGAAAGCATCATTTTCATTTCTGCTCAACAGTAACTCTTTTCCTGTTTTGTTACAAAAAGCATGTTCTTTTAACCTCTAATTGCTGTTCAAATTATTTCAGGGGCTCACAGTGCCAAAGTTTAGCTCTTGAGATTCCTTTGAATGGAAATTATAGCTTGCCCAAATTAGTGTGGTTAACATTTATTGATTCTTCACGACATGTTGAAGCCTGTACTGCTTTGACCTCACTTTGGCAGTGAAAGTCTGGCCTCCTGCGTACAGTATTTCTGAGGTTTCATCAAAGTGAGCTAAATAAAAGATCTCTGACAGAGGGCACCAGATGGCCTGGGCTTTAGAAAGACTGGCATGGCTAGACAGACTTCTTCGTGTCACATTCATATAGACATGCACACATACACACACACTCATTCAAGCAGCACACACACGTGCACTCTCAACAGTGTCACAGAGGTCAATGTGCTAAGAATGGCAATGCCACTGTGAGTGCCATCTGGCGAACTGGGGTCAAGGTTACACGTCCCGGAGCTGTGACCTGAACCAACCGAGCTCAGTCTCTGCATGTTTGTGTAGTTTTGTGTAGATCAGACTCACTGCAACCTGTGTTTATTGTTTTACAGATTTTGCATGATCTTGTTTTATAGTGATTTGTCATATATATATTTGCTTTGCTACATAGTCTGTAATGCATTAAAATGCACCTCCGTACTGTAAGTCCACCTACAACAGATCACACATACCTGCATGCTCTTCAAATGTTACGACTCCATCACTTCCCCTTGACACGCTTTCTTTCCTCCTGTTTCCTTAACTCTACATAAACAGCGTGGGGCTTTACTGCCTTGTTTTCTGTCTGTCGGTGCGCTGTGCCAGCATCCGACACCAGCTCCCTGCCACTTTCACAGGCTGTAAACATCTGAGCAAGGCCTTTCATCTGGTCAATGTGGCAAGGGGACCCAGGGGCTCTGGATTAGCGCCACGATAAAAACAGGCTCCCGCACTCGGTTTAGCAAGCTTCAAGCCCAGCACTGTGACAAGCTGTGTTAAAAAAAGCCAAAGGAAATAAAAAAAGCTTCACAGGCCAACAACACAAATTAATAGTTTCCTCCAGAAGGCAAAGTTGTTCCAAAATAGGCTCATTAATTTAGAATTAAAAACGCCAACAACTACTAGACATTATAATGCTATTCTTGTGTTTTTCTTTTTTTTTAGGATTGTTCTTGAGAACTATGATATTATACAACACAATTTTCTTTTCATCAGTGATAATTCAGTAGATTCTTTTTAAAAGGGGCAAATTCCTAAAAAGTAAATATGAACTCAAAGTGCAGAGTTGATCTGATACGTCTTGTTTTCATGGTGCCACAGCCTTTTTAAAATGATTAAGATGGAAGATAGAAGGAATGACAAGCAGCTTAAGTCATGACTTAAACTCCAAACATTGCAAGCCTGTGGCGTGTAGCCTATCATGCAGAGACGCTATTTGCTCTTGGTTTTTAGTGTTTTTCTAGGGTCACAGTAAATCTTCAGAAGCAAAGGTGTCAATCAGTAACAATGTCATCACAGGAATGAATCCACTCAACTATATGGAGCCACATGGACATGGACATGTCTACAGTGTGCTTTATCTCATTGAAAGGGCAAATGATTTTCTTTCACCGCTGTGTCAGGGTTGAGATGGACTGCGGTTCAACAACATTAATATTTAAGGAACCTCGGCGACCGGTCTCACCCTCATCCATTATTTGGGCGCTTTTCTGACACTCACGAATTGTTGTCCCTGGGTGACACACAGGCAGCATCCAAATCTTACCCCATATATTGAAATAGCAGCGATGCTCTTGGCTGACTTTTCCCGATGGAGTTACCTGTGGTTCCTTGTTTGATGAGTCTTTGCTCTGCTGGGGACCTGCACATGTAAGCAAATTATTTTGCATGAGGCTACATGTGGACCAGGTGATATAATGAAATGCATGTTGGGTTAATTGTCCCTCTACCTGGCTTGTATGATGATCAGATAATATTTTTTCCTACTTGAGGTTTGCCACAGGGGAAAACTTTACCTTTTTCTTCCATCTGCTCATCACCAGTGTGTAATGATGTGCCCGTATGCAGTTTGTGTGCATGGATCTCAACAGCAGTACATCTCAGTCTCACACACATGCGCACACTCACATATCTGGAAATGATTTCATAGACTCAGGGGAACGTGGCCCTGCCGACACCCCAGTTCTGACACTGAGAAGCAGCCCTCTGCCCTCCCCCCCAAGCCCCAAACCCGTGTCCCTCCACATCCCGCCACCTCTGAGTCCTGTCTCTGGGCCTCCTAATGCATCCCCAGACCCCTACCAGAGCAGAGGCTCTACAACATGCTGGAGCAAATCAAGTATTGACCTGAAGCAGTTATGTGCTGCAGAACATTATATTCTCATCTGGGTGGCGTGGTGACTGTAAAGAACACTCTGTTTGCCGTGAAACATGGCTTTGCTTATGCGCTCTGCTGCACGCCCAGGCGCCCACGATGCTCGTACATCAAGCGCCGGCCTTGTCGCTTGCTTTATTGAGAGGGAAAACAAAGGGTTGAGCCGGTTGGAATCATTTTTTCTCAGGACGATTTTTCAAAGCAGCACCAAAAGCTTTCCTTTTGGGGTTTTGGTGTGGCCGAGGAGGAGAGAACGGGCGATAAAATTGATGAATGGCAGATTGATGGATTTCATTCCTCCGCCGAGGAGAAAAACAAGAAAGATGCACATAAGTTTTCTTTTTTATGTTTCGAGAGTTCGAGAAAGTTACTTATGACAGATGGAGACACTTATCTGCACATTTCTATGCATATGTGATCATTGTAGTAGTTATAGTAATAGTAGCTTCAGCTGTGCTTTTCACGTATTGAGCCATTTAAACAAATGGCAGGGACAGGAGGACAGGAAAATTGTTTATTAGGAAAGTCATCATCAATGTTGCCTTCTTAATATGTTTTTTTGTTTTAGTAGGATCTCAGAGGGCCAGGATACAATGTCGTATAACAATGATTTAGAAATTTTAATGAATAAACTTCTGAGAATATAGAGTGAAATACCTTTATTTCACACCGTTATGTTCCAGCAATAGTTATGAGTCATGACAAATAAGGATAGAGAAAACTTCTGAGTAAAGGACTGCGGTACAGCTGACGTCTGGCTTCTCTGCTGTTTGCCAGCTGGATACAAATTGTCGGCATGCAAACTACAAGTTTTTCATTCAGGAGCCTCACTCAACAAATTTTTAGATAATTGGGGATATGCATGAACAAAATCATGGAAACAATAAGAACCTTTGCCAAGTGGAAATCAGTTCCTTCCTCATCACAAGGAACTTTCAACTGCCGTCGTACCTTTTCAAGCTCTTTTATGGAAGTGGTACACCTGCTTTGACTTAATAAATACTGTTAATTTCCATATTACTCATTTGTTTTGCTGGTTATGTAGCTCGAAGTGTAATAGCTGCCAGAATTATGTTTGATGGGATTTTTTTTTTCCAGGGGAGGCAGTGCTACACTCATGTACTGCGCTGTAGTTGTATGGGTAGTCAGGCTTAATGATGGCCGTAAAAAGCGCAGGACTCCAGAGGCTGGTGTTTGAATGCTGACTCTTATCTGTCGTTAGGTTTAGGCAAGAAAAGCACATAAGGTTAAGGTCAGAAAAATATTGTGGTTCCCGCTAAATATTAATGGAGTAAAACATGCCGTGCTTTGTTTTTATAGTCGCTGTTGACTTTTTCAATTTTAAACCAAGATCACCACCTTTTCCTGTCCTTTCTATAAACATAAAGGTTTAACTATGCTTTCGCTGCTATTAACAGAGTTTGTAAGAGTTTGTATTGAAAGGAAAACAAACATGTTATTTTAGAGATGATGGAGAAAATATGTTGTTGTCATTCCCTTTATGTACACGGCTTAGTTTGGATAGTAGAAGTTGCGCAATAACTTGGCAAATATACTGGGAACAACAGATTGTTAGTAAATACAAATATATTTTCTTTTAAATCAATTGCATTTTAATAAAAAATATCATATTTAATCATAAAACCTCATTTTTTTCACCCTTGCATTCCCTCTCTCAGTCAATACAAGGCCTTGGACTTTAATAACGAGCCATTAAACAATGTGTTTAGTAAATTGATCTGTGAAGAAACACACAATCACCAACAGCTACTAATGAGTTCCCATTTGTCTCGTAGAGCGGGAAAAGAGACAGAGTGAGCAGCCCTTCATCCCTCCCTTTTCTCTTTTGTTTCATTTGTTTATTTCTTATTTTTTTACCTATTTTCTCTCTTCTGTTTACTTTTCCTCCTCAAAATCCTTTTTCACTTCTCCTCCCATACGTGCTCCTGTATCTGTCAATATCTCACAATCTCCTGCTATGTTCCTCTCTCTCTGTTTTTCTGACTCTCCTTCCCTCTCCCTCCTTCCCTCCTAAAGGACACAGGTGACTGAACCCATGACTGTCCTGGCGTCAGAGGATGATACATAACAGCTCAGCCTCAAATGACAAATCCAGCCGACACTGGGCCGAGAAGAGACATATTGATTTTTCAATGATTAATAAGTGGAAAATAATTGTGTTTCATTAAGATGGATGGAGTTTCATTTAGTCCTGTCTCCTCTTCTTCACTTCAGCGCCAGGCAGGCAATCAAATCTGCCGCTACCGCAACCCGTTAGCCTGCTATGGCAACAAGGCCCGCCACATGTGTTTCTGTGTGTGTGTGTGTTTGTGTGTTTGTGCGCCGCTGCAGTTAGAGGATTGGGAGAAGGAGAGCAATGTGAAAAGGAGATGAGAGTCTATCTCTCGAAGGGGTACACATTTTCTCGCAGCAATTGCAGAGCAAAATATACAGACCCCGTGGAGAGATCAAATGTCGACCACAAGAACTCAACTTTTCATCCTGTGAATATTTCAACAACACTGATTATGTTTACATACATAGAAATTTCCCCTCTGAACAAGATTTTTCATCCTGGTTTTGGGTCAACCCATTGAAAGTATCAACACTTGGTCAGAATAACCCTGGTTAGCTCATGCCCTTATTGTGGGAAACTGGAAACCCATGCTGGTGATGACTGGCCAAATGTTGGCACAAATACTGGTCCCTCAGAATCAAAGAGCTTCTTTCTGGACTCACCAACCGTTTTGCGGTTTACGTAGATCACAGTAGAGGAAGTGAAACCAATTTCCTCACTGATAGTAGCTTTAACATACACCAGAACCTACTGCAGCTACAACTTATGCTGCTTTCTGAATGAGGGGCAAAACTTAAGTGGAAAAGCTGTTCCATTCTGTCCTACTCAGTGGTTTGAATGCTGCAAGAGCAGGCATGTTGCTTAATTATGGGAAATGTAACTGAAGTAAGCATAACTTAAGCTAAAGTAGAAGAGACAGGTTGGAGGAAAGCATGTAACCCATAAAAGCACACAGATAAACACACAAGTAAAAAAGGTTTTTGTGAAGATTTTACATTCCAAATTTCAAAAAATCTGGAAAGCAAAGAGGGAAAGAAATTATTTGGCAAATGCATTTTGGCTACAGAGTCTCTCCCCACCTTCCTACACTCTTTTAGTCTAATTCGGTTGCCAAAAAACAAAAAAAATATTATTTTTACTGACAGTATTATAATTGTTTGTAATTTTCTATAGATATTGCCATAAAATTGTTATTGTAGATTACTTAGGCCACAATAATCATGCAGTGAAAAACATCATAGCAGCCCCTAAATGGAACTTCACAAGTGAGAGGAGAAACCATGTGAACACGTCTATTTATAGGATTAAGGTTACTGACTTGAATTAATCCTTTTATTTTTAATGTAACCTTGACACAGACCTCAAGAGCTTAAGTGGAATATGAAATCGGTGACTCTTGGTATGCAGTGGAAATACAGTTAGGATGGTCACCACTAATTAGAAGTTCACACAACATAATTATAATATTAATGCATGATTTTTCTCAATGGTTTGTGCAAATACAGACAATTTTGATGATTGAAACTTTAACAGCGGCAAAAACAAGTCTAAAGTATAAAACACCGTTGGTTCTAATAAAGGACCAACATCACACAGCATGTAGTCATTTATTATGGAGCAAATCAATGCAATTACCCAAACTACTGTGCATCAACAACTATCTGATCAAATGCTACAGTGTGTCCATTGAAAAACACCTAATAGCATTATCCTGAGGGATAAAGCTATACAAGATAGGGCCTTGTTTTAAATGAAGGCATCAGAGCAGTTGGGGGGAGGGGCTGCGGCACCCTGGTCCTCCATCCCAGCATCCCTGTGTATCACTTTAATGTTCATATAATGACATCCCCTCCAAGTTTGTGTCATGGGCCATCAACAATCATAATTGTAAAGTGATTCATTGACTGCTGTTGTCAACAGTGCAACTGTCAAGAGAAACTGATACCAGAGAAAGAGAATAGGGCCCTCTAATGAATATATCAATAACCAGTGACAGGTGAAGGAGTGCTCCTGACGAAATTTCAAACAAGCTCTAACACCTCTCTGGATGCCTTCATTTGTTTTGCCACAGCACATTCTGCCAAGACCAGGAGAGAAATTACACAATTAAGAGCAAGAGTCATGTAATGATTGCATTTTTTGAATGTTAAACCTTTTTCTACTTGTTAGTGTTTGCAAACTAAATTACACAGTTTTAAAACTGGATACACATTTTATTCTGCCTGTCGACTTTGTTCATCGTGATGTAATGTACTCAGTGCTGGATGTCTTCACCCTGCAAACACTTACTACTCATTTAAGATGCCATACAGTCAAATAAAAGGTGAAACCACCAGACTTGTGTCTTGTGAATTGTTCTCTTCAACATTTGCTCATATCAAGGACACCATAAGTAGGGCCTTCAAATTGCTGGGGACCGATTTTGTTGTCTTTCGCCCTGTGTGAGTGTTTGTGTTTGTCTTTGTGTCTGTGTATAATCACCCACACACTTCACAGGGGAACACTAGTGATACATCACCCAAATGAGGTCCAGTCAGGGCCACGATCCATCACCCAGTGTCTAGTCTAACAGCGAAGGTAATGAGAAAGGAACCTATGCAACATTGATGGGGCCTGGCCGACGACAACTTATGGACGATAGTATTGATGGCTGACTGAAGGAGTGACCAACACTATTAATGGCTGTTCAGGGTCAGGAGACAGAAAAAGAAATGACATGGATGCACATTTTGTTTATGTTTTTAAAAAATTGTGTGTCCATACATGTGTGTGTCCTATTCACATGCACGAGTGTATGACTGTGTGTCTACACACACACACACTCATCTCTTGCGTACACCTGTCATCCTCACCCAGTCTGGGGAACAAAAACCTGGCCGAAATGCAATTAAAGGGGCACTGTGGTGCTCCATTGTCATATCACGCTGGGGCTACCTCTCTCTGCCTGCCGCATTAATAGGGTTTCAATTGCCAGCGCCTGCTTCTTAATGGCTGATTTATTTCATTTTAATACCCTTGTCATGAGGTAAGGCCTCGACTGTGGGTCGCATAATAGGGGGCCATTTTCTTCTCTTTCTCCAGCGGGAATGCTTGGCTCTAAAGATCTCCATTTGATATGTGGGCCACAACCCTTTTGACTGAGGCAGTGGGGGTGGGTGAGGTTGGGGGATGGGACGTTTGAATGTAAGTAGTGCTATACATAGTCATTCATAACTGCTAACTAATTAAAGATTACTTACAAGCACTAGAATGGGTTTGTATTAATAATGCTGGTCAGAGTTGCACTCGAGTGTATTTATACAGAGGAGAGGGGGCAGTATCATAAAACAGACTACTGTATTTTTAATTAAAACGAGGAAGCATAAATTATATGGGATATAACATGCATAATATGTGTGCTGTGGTATTTAAATGTAGCAAAGGATTTTTCCAGCATCCCTGTCTTTGTCTTCATCTCTCTCTGTCTTGAATTGTAGGACAATGGCAACCCTTTTTCCCAAGAGAAACTCAATTGACTGGAACCTCTGTCATTTAACACACTATTAATTGACTAATGTGCATCACATCGCTATGCAGCATAGGTAGATGAGGACCATGGGGCCTTATCAGAGTGGATTATGGGAAATTAGCTGAAGCGGCGACAAAACAGGCACGTTCCTGTGTTTTCTCAGCATCACAGGAGCGCACAATCAGCTGAGACAGAGCGGATGTTGCTGTTTTGAGATTACTTGCACAAAGGCGATTATTCTAATCACTTAATTCCGGTATTATGAGACATCTGCTCTGTTAAGCCTTATATTTTCCATTCCCCCAGACAACTGTGTGCAGACGAGACTTCATCAATATCATTACTCACTACATTGTTGTACTTAAACAACGCCTGTATGATTAATGAATAGGCAAAAGACAGTGTACAGCCATAATTCTCACAAATCAATTACTCATGCTAAGGAGGCCTGTGTTGCAGATCAGCCATAATATAGTTAATCATACACTTTCAATGGGATGCATGAAGTCAGTCATTCAGTGTGTGTGGGTGTGATAATCAACTCTAATGTATTAAGTGTTTACAGTGCGCACGGAAAGGGAGGTGTTAATGCGTATGGTACAATGCATACACACTTGCATGCTCTGCAGAACATGCAGCTTTTTGCTGAATGTGTCCATGTAATTGCATTATGTACATTACATGTCGCCTTTCTTGGATATCACACAATAAATGAAAAAGATAAATGCACATGCTCTACATCATCCACCCGAGCACATGCTGTTTACAGTATGCAGCACCCAACTGTGAGCTGTAATGGTGAATGTTGCCATTAGCATAAGAGGCTTTGAATTCGAAAGTCTTTGTTGGCATGATCATCAAAGGACAGTTGTGGTGACAAAGTAATCCCAAAAGTTCTGTTAATTACAATACAGAAAGGGCAGTTTATAATACATGATGCCAAAATATATCAGACACACAGACACATTGCCATTCTTACAGATAAACTGACATTCAAAACGTCAATAAGATCATTATTTCAATTATGCTCCTCGAGGTGTCAAGTGAAGTATATCCTGATTATGGAGCTTGAATCCATCCATCTGGGCTCGCTCTTTATTCTGGCCCAACAGCTCTAATTAGCTTTCTGTCTATAGACTAATCTTTCATTCATCAATCGATTGATTTCCCTGTCTTCATTACTAGCAAGCTGACATTGTGTCGCTGAGTTGAAGGCAAAGATGGCCAGTCCTGTGCAAAAGGTTAAACGTGTTAAGTATGGCAACTATCAGCAGACAAGCTATTGTTGGGGACAGGTTTCTAAATGAATGAGTCATGTTCAGCTTTTTTTTATTTGCGAACAGCCATTTAAAACTACATACAGCTGAGGAAATGTGACAATTAAGAGACACAAGCACACTGGCTTTACAAAGTTGTTACAGTTGTAAGAAGAACCGATTAAAAGAGCTGCTTCGTTTCGTAGTGGAGAGCTTAACGTACGGTTGTGAGTTAAATGCTGCAATGAATAACATGATACACATATGCTAAACACAAGTATTGGAGTGACTGCTTTATTTTTTTTTCTTTTTGCAAAAGGTTACATTTCTAAACGTACTTATCCCTGTGATTCACATCGGGAATTACGATTTGGTCGATTTTCCAGTTTAATGAAAATATTAGAGTAAAAAACCCCGATATCCGCGAGCCAATCGCCGCGCAAAAATGATCAGAGCAAAAAGAGGTATCCGTGCCGCCTTTCCAATGAGGATTAAACCCAGTTTTGGCTGGGCGTTGGCCATGTTTGTTCATGTTTCCGTAATTCCACTATTTCCGATAGTCGTACTCTTTCTGCCGCCTGCCCCCTTATGAAATTGCCTAGCCGTCTTTGCCATGCTCCACCCACTGATGCGGTATCGTGCGACGCCGGTCACGGTTCAAAGCGGAGATTACCTTGGTTTTATCTAGAAAAAGTGGGTAAACTTTTCTACAGTATCAACCTTTGCACTGAGCCTGCTGCGCCTGTCAACTGGAAAATAAACAGATGTTCATTTTTTGTTTATAGCTGCTCTGAATGATGGATTACAGTGCAAAGATAGCGGTAATTATCGGAAAACCATTAACATTCCGACACTATCCATACCCTTTCAAACAGCCTGTATAGTACTTTGGACATGGGATTTAGAATCTGCAGTATACAAGGAGTACATGCTGAGCAGAACAAACGCTCGCTTAAATCCACTCGCCTTGCCCTTGGGTTATCTTTATCCCATATTTATTTTTATCCTCATTTTACCAAATTCCCCATCTTTTCCTTTTTCTCCACACCAAGGTGTATGGGTTTACAGAAATGCAGAGTGTATGGGAACAGCAATGGCGTGCATTGTCCCTCTTTGACAGCGTTTCAATAGATAATCTCCGAGTGTCTTGGATTTCGTTCAATCTATTAACCATAATGGCATATATTTAGTGCTTTCTAACTTTGCCTTGGGCTTCTGTCACCCTAACACTGCAGCAAAAGTGGCAGCATGTTAAAAGCAACGGAATAGTACGCTATCTGGTATTTTTATGAGAACTGAAAAGCATTTTGTTTACATTGGAGGAGAGACAATTTATTTGTAAGTCGCGGCAATGGAAGCATTAAAGCTCTCAGTCTTGTGCATGTAGGCGTATTTTGGGTGAAAATGATAAATTCTAATAAACGCGGTTGACAGGAGTAATTTGAATGCGAGGTGCTATTGTTTTCCTGCAACGAACGCTAACAAAAACAGCCAGTTTTATATAGTAGAATGAAAAAATGCGGTCTGCATACAGACCGATCGACACTTGAGGATTTCATGAACATCTAGGGATACAGTGAAGAGGAATTACACCAAAACTCAGTTCCTATCCTACAGAAATACACACACACACACAGTTGACTTACAAAATTCTGATCTCAATACAGCTTACATTATCGTATTAAAAATGATGTGAGTTACAATATATGGAAATGAGCTTTTAAGGAGAAGAAATACGGATGATGTATAGGTGTGCTGAAATATTACAGTCCTATTTAATTTTTTTTATGGGCCATCATAATCTGACCAACAGTTATACACACACCTGTCAAACATAAAGCAACTGTATTTACTTTGCGAAATTTAAAGTCCTTTAAATGTGCTATATATAGCATGTTAGCACTAATTACATTACAGTTTCTAAAAAGAGGCCAAATTGGTGATGTCTGCCGTATGTACAGGGTTGATGTCTACTTTAAACTGTGCTCTGGCAGTAGAAGAGTGCATGGCAGCATAATAAATGTTGACTGAAAGACATGGGTCTGTTTCCTACCAAGGCTGCTTGGGTGAAAACCAGGAATCCTAACCGCTAGACCATATGGGACCTGCACATTATAAACACACACTTTATATTGTGATCCATCAATTAGGATCGGTTGAAATGATCTTAGGCAGACTCGACCACATTTTTCAGCCGCACTCAAACAAAGTCTACAGAGTTTAAGTGAGGAATTGTACTGTAATTGGTGCTAAAATGTTACATATATAACCCTTAAATACACACATTAAAAAAAAAAATCCTTTTCCTTAAAATTTAAACTAGACAAACTAGACCTTTCTGTTCAAATAACCGATGAGCTAATTCTACAATTAGATTTGTGTAACGAGAGGGTAAAATGTTCGAATGCAAGCAAAATTAAATCCAGGTGAAAACTGTTTCTTAAAATGGTGGTCACAGATAATAGCATAATCTATCCAAGACTGGCTGCTTCAGTCTATAAATTGAATTAATGTTAATCCAATTCCCATATATTTTTTTAAAACAAAAAATATGAAGAAAAATGTGACTCTTTTATATTTTCTCATTTCATGGTGTAGTTTTTCCGACCAATTTGTAAAAATCTATAAATGAAGACTGTAAAAACGGACAAATGGACAGTTGTTGAAACAGGTAAATGAAGTCAGGTCAGTGTCATCAACTAATCTCATGATGTTACTAAATTTCTTTAATACTGCTGAATTAATAAAGATTTATTAAAATTGAAATAAAATGTTATTGATATGGTACCTAGAAAAAAAACAAACATCTAAGAATAGCATTGTCTTTCTCAAAACTGGAGTAAACATTAAATAGGTCATATGTGACAATGTGTCTTTTTGTCAAAAGACAAAATACAACAAAAAATCTAAAATCAGGCAACAAAAATAGTTTTATAGTGCTTCAAAAACTTGCATTATTCAATGCTTGTAGGGTTAAATCATCAGTATTGTCTATTTAACATTATGACACAGCATTTGTATGTTTTAGTTCTAATGAATATCTATGCACATTAACTTCTCTCTTTCTGTTCTGTGCTGGTATTTTTCTAAGCATTTCATGTCAAAGAGTGCGATGGAATGAGTAAGTTCTTGGCCACATACGGTAAAAAACAATCTAAAAATTTACCTTTAACTTAAGAAAATACTGTAATTTCCATTGCATTGATATTAGTGAAACATGTTACATGAAGATGGAGATTTAACGAGTGTAATTACTTAGCAAAAGAAAACTGGACCACCTTTGAAAAAGTCAAAAGAGAATAAACCATTAGTCAAAAGTTTCCTTGTGCAATGTCTAATATGAACTATCATTCAATTGATTTTATAAGTTTAAATTACTCTGTCATACGTTCAATGTTTGATGAGTCTAGTTAAAGGAACAAACTGTACTTTACAGGTTGTAACTCTCAGCTTCCCTGTAAGTCACAGTAAAACAGCAGGAGACACAGTCTTGTCTTGAGTTGCAGTGGTTATGGGTGGATAAGGAAATGAACCATCAAGATTTGCCCTAATCTTTCCTTTCCATCACGTCAAGTCCAAAATAACAATAAGAACATGATGGTAAGAGGACGTATTCTGATAGCCTTGCCATTTCCAGGTTAAGCTTGATAGGAAAACATGTTACACTGTGTGAATCCTGAGTCGTAGTCTGTAGAAAAATAAAAACACGAGGCCTTTTTCTTTTTTGTGCTCATTTCTGCCCTCCCCTTTTATGCTAATAGTCATGGTGTTGCATGATTAGTGGCAACTATTTACAGTAGAGACATTTGCTAATCAACCCATAGAGTTATGCTGCAGATCTGGGAGCAATTATGTCCACACACATTGAGCCCATATTTACAACGCACACACACACAAACACACACACACACACACACACCTAGACAGACCCAAGCATACTTTCACACACATGTACACACACAGTTAGGAACACATCAATTACCAGGGCCAGCGTTTTACATTTAATCTTCTTATTGGATCCTTGTTAATGTTAACCACTTCCTTCCCCTGCAGTTTATTTTGCTTTTGTGCATGTGGCCTCTGCTCCCAGTGAGTGTTCGTGGACCAGACCATCCATAACCCACACAGACAGACAGACAGACAGACAGAGGGGGAGAGACACATGGAGCAGCTGGCTGTTCTGAGAGCACTGTGGCATTTTTAACAGGAAACCAAAGTGATACATCTAATTTTAGGACAGTCGTGGCCTTTTATATCTACTTTTTTACCTTGCGGACATTGGCAGACAAAGGGCATGCCACAGTTCTCTTTCTTCAACATGCTCTTATGTAATGGCACAGTGCTCTGAAATAAACTTAAGAGCGGCGCCCGTGTTTTTGTTTCAGATGCTACACCTGATCGCAGTCTCACTTCCCATAATGCTTTTACTGTTTGTTACAGTAAAGGTGGTGACGCTATCAAGTAAAAGCGACCAGGCTGCCTTTCCCAGAAGTAACCTATTCAGATCAAATCTCTTTATTGTGAGTCAGAAAGGAGAAATGATCTGTGAGATGAGAAGCACGCATTAACCATACCCTGGTTTGGTACTGTTTTGGACTCAACAGGTAGGACCTCAGTGTTTTACCATAAAAGCTAAGCAGTAACTAGCACACCTACTTTATCTGATATAGTTTCTAAACATGCTAGTCCTGCAGGCACTACTAATAATGAACTTTTTCTAGAAGTCTGTGAAACAAAAGCAATTTAAATTGTGTGAAAGTGAGTTCCTTTATCTTCACTGACATTCTCCAATAAGGCAACATGAACTGGTCCTTCAGAAGTTGTTATGAAACACATTGATATTAGTGCCATAGAATACATCTGTTTAGCACTGATAACACCGTAAATCCTTGCTTTACAAATTGTCTCCCAACCAGATGGATATTTAAAACCAATCTTTGTACACAACTTTTATTACAAATGTTCCTAATCCACAAAAGTTCCCACCACTTACACGAGCCCCCTCCTTCTGGTTCACTGTGGTACAACATTTTCCCTCTCTAATTACATAATCAATGGCCTTTTAAAGGTACAAGCAAATCACCATCATGGCGAGCCGCTGACCCTCTCTGCGAACCTTTGAGGCTTAGAAAAACGAGATTTGTACCAATCAGGGAGAGCTGACGCTTGACTTGGAGCCACGGACAGAGAGTCAGGACCCCTAATTAGGACTCCTAACCCCATACTGACAGACAAATTTGTTTTTGCCTTGCCCAGTGTTTGGCCAAGATCTGCTGGGACCCGCAGATCGGCAGATATGCATCGGGAACTACCCGCATCCCGCTATTGGCGTTCATTAACTGACTTGTTCAAACAAAACACAATCAAACCCCAAAAGCTGGCTCGGTGTGCTATCCAAATAATAGAAATAATAGGTCTTTTCCTCCTCTCTGTACCTCACAAAAACCCAAGGATATATACTCATACTACAAGAATTAATTGCAATAGTTCTGCTAAAAATACATTCAGACAAAGATAAAAGAGACAGATTATTTTGCAATCAAATCTTCAGTCTTTGTTGCTTTTTTTTGCAAGGTTTGCTTTATGAATGTAAATTAGACAATATATAAAGTAAGAATGTGTGCTGCTAATAAAAATTGATCTGGTGCATTGTATTTCAGACATGGCGGGTAGTTGGGTAAAGAGTGAAGCCAGGCCATCAGTGCTTCCTATTAGGCATCTCTGGCATTTTCCAAACAGCTGCCTTTGATTATTCGCAGCAGGGGCTGCCACAATACCGCCATGAGATAGCATCAGCTGCCTCCAATGGTGCAGCCAGGGACAGGCTACAAGGACAGGATGCAGATGCAAACACACACACACACACACACACACACACAAACAGACATAAACTTAGTCAGAGGGGTGCACGCACAGACACATACACACATGCCAAGTAAAGACAAAGGCCAAGTGGCGTGGAGGAGGAGGCGGAGGGGGAGGAGGAGGAGGTGGAGATGGCCTGCAGTGGCTCTTCAGGGCTTCCTGTCTTTTTTTTTTTCAGTCCCTGGAGGCCAAAGATACTTCCCATGGCTGGTCACGCTCATCCAGACCATTTCACATAGAATCCAAACCTTATTTGATGTCATACATAACCCCAAAGCAGCCAGAACCACTTCCCCTCCCTGGCAACTGTTTTTATTAAGCAACCGAGTGATGCTTTTACGGAAAGTGGTCTTATTTGTACAGTCAGCCCCCCCCCCCCGTTTTGCAGCAGTTTCAGCTTACAGCATTATTATCAATTACTGCATTTTTAATACATTAAGCCATGATAGTCTTTTAAGAAGACACAGATGTCTCTGTGGGTTGCCTTCCATGAAGTCTAATCTAATTAGAGATAGATTAAGGTGAGTGGGAAATAATGATAATTGTGACTCATTGCCTTTGCTTTAGATATCCTCCTTAATTCAGGATAAACAACAATATTTAGGAAACTGATAATCAATGGCAGCATTGGATTATGGTGTAAAATCTTCATAATAACTCCAAATTGTTTTCTGGTCTTATTAAAATGCCAAGGTGAGGTTTTTCCACCACCATCTGTTGAATGAGGCTAAATTGAAAGTAGACTTTTCGGGGGCTTTGTTGGTAGGACTGCTGCTGATGTTGACGTGGTGCTCGTAGCCTTTTCCATTTTCAGATCAAACCGAGATGAAACTTCCCCCTGCTGTTCGCCTTTACAGCAGGTGCTTCATGGTGTGTGCCGCTCCAAACTCAACCCCTTTTTACCCACTGACATTTAGCAGACACACACATTTTGATCCCCCGCTGCCATGCTGCCAAATATTGAAAGGCAACGAGGAACATAAAGAGCACGTATTTACTTAGCGCTCGGCAATGACACTGCACAGGGGGTAGAGCGGGTAGAGAGAGAGGTTAGTAGAGAGAAAAGTCAGCGGGGACGTATCTGTATCCATAGAAACCTCAATCAAAGCCGATTTGTGACCTAACGTTTCAGTCGTCGGTGCTTTTCAGAAAGCAGTTGAGGGTGAGAAGCACTTGAGTAGCACTCGACATGCCATCAAGCCTCTCAGTTCACAAGAGCCATTTGGCAAATAATCAGTTTGTTATTGGTCTTAAATAGTGCCTAATTAAAATGGTGACCCCGGCAAGACACCCTTTTCCTACACCTAACCTAAACAGGAAAAATCTGTTTAATTGCAGCTGGCAAAAAAGCTAATTTTTTTTTTTTTTTTGGGTATAGGGGGGTTGGGGTTGGTGAGAGGTAATTGACCCTCTGTGAAACAAATTAATCCTCAGGGGAATCTGGCTCAGATGGATGTTTAAATGCAAACAGTAGTCGGTCCACTTGCCGTGGAGGGCCAGAACCACACAGCCCCTCAGTCCCTGCTGAGATCCCATAAAATCAAATCACAGAATCTGACATTTTCACTAACCAGATACCCTGGCACCCAGTTCTGCTACAATAACATATGGACAAACAGGACAAATTGAAATGAAAGTTGTAAATGAAGCTCACGTTAAAATGCCCGAGTTGGAGAAAGGGGAGGTGGGGGCAGAGAGAGAGAGAGAGGGAGAGAGAGAGAGAGAGAGCTGAAGCAAGAGAAAAGAGAGAGAGAGAGAAGATTAGTGGTTAGGTGAAAATGTTTATTTTCACACTTCAAAGTTCCCAGCGCAGTGTGTGTGTGTGTGTTTAAGATCAACAGACCTTGTGATGAACAACCTGTTCCGTGCTGGAAATACATTCTGTGAAACACAACAGTCCTCTGTAGAAACCTTGCAAAGCACTGACTGGGGAGTATTGAATTACAGCTTCACTACACTGTGAAGCAGCGAGAGAAATACACTTCTACTCCACGTTCAAAAGATGTCACTTTCATCTGCGTGTCTCAACCTCGACACACAGACGCAAATCGAGCCTCTTTATCTCTGAAAAAGGAGCAGCTCGGAAACCTGCTGAATCAGTTCTGCAACGTGCAGAACCGCACCTCCACATCATGACTGGTTACCCCAGTTTGCTGTGTGTGCAGCAACTGCACGCCACAGTCAACGGCAACCACTTAAGAAATGATTTGTGCTTCTGTTTTAGTGAAGTGCACGTTTGCTTTTTCTTACTTGAGTTTTGATATTTAGTTAGTTTCTATAGGTCGTTTTCAAAGGATGACAGAACAATATTAAAATTTTGAGCTGCATAAATGGGAAACATCATTTCACAACTGGATGTAAATCACGCATTTCTTACATGACTTACATGGCTTTTCAGGATCTACTGTACTACTTTAGCATGATGCTTTTTTTGTTGTTTGAGTGTTTTCAAACCCAAAAATAACCAAAACACTATAATTTTCTTAGCCAGCCAAAGGCATTATAAGTGGAGAAAGAGTTTTGGAAATTTTCAGTAAAATTGAGGTTTTGTGTCAGACACTTTGTTGACCATAAATTGTGAAAAATTATGCAGTTTTTATATGTAAATGTATTGCAAAACAAGCCATTGAAAGCTATATGGGCATGTAATATATTTTGAAAAAAAACTAACGTGGTCATATCAATATATTTACAATATGAATTATACAACATTATGTTTTTTTTATTATTTACAACTGCATTCCTGCATAAATACAACCCCCTTTAAATTTTTGTTTAAATAGCATTTCTTCCTAGCAGATGGTGCACACATGATCAACAGGGGAAAAGATTATGGAAGACATGCATCAAAACAAAAATAAATGTATGATAATATGTCTCTCTCACACTCTGATCCTCTTGCACAACTCTTATAATCAGTCTTCAGATCAGATTTTATATTTCCACTGAGCTCTGCGGAGACCTGGCCTCTAGTGGCCTTTGACATATGATTGAAGCCTCAGTCGTCTGAGCCACCGAGGCTCCCTGTCTGTTAAAGCCCTCATTTAAAGCACCAAGAGATGGCAGTATTTCACAGAATATGTAGCAGCGAGCGGGGAGGTGGGGGATTATAAGGAGCCAGTGCAACACTGGTTTACAGCTTCTTCTGTTTGAATTGAAAAAAAAGGGGGTCTTATGAGAACTTGTAAGGGAATATCCAAGGAGCATATTGTCATCCCGTTCTTTGTTACATCTTCATACATCTCTATTTAATATTTACATCTCCCTGCTGGATTGAATAACGCTACTGGCCCTCAGTTCCACTGTGTGTTTAAAAGATAAAAGAGTGAGTTGTAATGTTGACGAAGTAATACACTACATCAGAGTCAGTTTATTAGTTAAAACAGATGGAGTCATTTCCTGTGTGCTAAGTTCACTGTCAAAGAAAGCTGTCAGTCTACCCAGTTTCAGACAAAACTGTGAGCAACAATTATTATTATTATTACATTATTTTATAAATTACAGGAAATACTATATTTTAAAAAATATTACATAATACATACATATATGTCTGTAAATTGTTTTTGTTTCAAAATGTGAAATTAGTAAAAAAAAAAAACAAAGCACTTTCCTACTGTAACCATCTTATTGAAAAAGGGATGAAATTTTATATTAGAGTTACGCTTTCTGCTTATAAGTCAATATCATCCAGTCTGGCGACACACTTATTTGTGCCCTTGAATGAGATGTTTGTGAACCGTGTATTGAGAGGCAGCTGCTCCAATGTTAGGGGAGGAAATCAAATCTAAATAAACAAGTTGCACCAAATGTTTCATCAGCTGTCACGACGCGAGAGGAGGGTCACACAATGAGGAGAGAGACTTCCTCCTCGCCGTCACCCTGCGTGCTTTTGGAGAGCCTGCCAAAGTTTTTTGACTGTAACATTTTCACAGAGTCAGTATCCTCCAAAAAAAAGAAAAAAAAAGAAAAAAATGGAGATTCAGATCAGCTTCTGGCTAGTTTAGCTGGTGTTGACTGTCCTCATTCATTTTTTACATCTTTGCATAAATTCTCTGTATTCAGCAGCAGAAGTATAGGACTTCATATCTTGTTGAACTGATTTATTTATTTTCTTGTTGATGAAATTATTATCAGAACATACATTTTAATTATGTCTTGTTTGTTTTTTCACCTCTCGTGTGTGTGTTTGTGTGCAGATGTACAGTATTGCATGTCTGTGTGTGCGCAGCCAGAGCTGTAACCAAATGACTTACGATTTGCGTGAGTCCCTCTTTTTGTTTCCTTGTGTCCTGTGCATATCAGTGTATCTTCACATGCGTGCGAGTGTGTGTGCGAGTATGTGTGTGTGTGTGTGACAGTGCGTGTTACAGTGTGTGGAGGGTAGAAGTCAGGCCTAGGCCTTTTGTAATGAGCAGCCTGGGTTCTTTCTGGTTCAGCTGCTCCTCTCCCTTATTTCACGCTGCGCTGCTCTCCAACTCCAGTGGCCCTGGTGACTACAGTCCTCCGTCTCTCTCCTCCTCTCTCTCCCTGGCTCTCTGCTCTATCTTACACCCTCTCTCTTCCTCTTTCACTCCCTCTCCTTGCTGTATTCCCCCTGCTTTTACTTCCCTTTTCTTACTTTATTTGTGTATATCAGTCTATATTTCCCTCTCTTTCTCATTTCCCTCCCTGTGTGTTTTTGCACCTAAAACTTTCAAATGGAGAACAGTGAGTGAGAGAGAGAGAGTGAGAGAGAGAGGTAAAGGAGCATGCATGAATGGTCACTGCTGCCCCATACCATTCATTCCAGTCAGCGAAGGGAACTGCCCTCAAACACTTCACCTCACCTCCTCCCTTTTCCTCCTCAGACACCACCACCACCACCTCTACAGGCCTCTGTGGAGCAAAGAGGGCTTGAGCTGCTTCAGCACAGAGTGGTTTGAACAAGACCTTTTCTGCACACACACACACACACGCATCACATGTGCACGCACAGAGAGTGTATTACCTATCTCTTCCTCCATCCCCTTTCCTTTCCTGTATCTCCTTCAAAAGCCACTATTTCCGGAACCACAGCCAGATATTTTTTTTATCTTCCACTCTCTCTTAAGTGTACTTTTCCACTTGGTTCTTTTCATTTCTATGACCTTGAGTATAAGCACAGTTAAAGTCACTCAGACATACTGTATTAGCAAAGGTATGGGAAAGAATGAGAAGGCTGAGTCCCCTCTATCCATCCAGTACATTTGCCCACTGAAGCTTAGAGTGCAGATGCAGTAAAGTGGCGCTGCCTCACTGTAGCCCTGCACACACACACACACACACACACACACGCATACACACACATTCAATGAGTGCATTGAAAAGATGAAGGCATGAACAAATATGGAGTATTATTAGAATAGTAATAAAAGAAAGGGGAAATGCGACTACGCCTTGACTTATTTTACTTCTTTTGATGGTGGGGGAGAAAGGATGTTCCACAAAGGGTCCAATAAAAGCAGGCATCCCTGAGTGGAGGCAGAGCGACATGTTTTTGAACTCCGGGGGGAAGAAGGCTTCCAGGCCGCTCTTTTGAATGGGTGGGAATCTGTCAGTTACTGAGGTAAAGGTGTGCTGGGGAATTTAAAGCTTTGTGAGTGACGTTTCGGGGGCAACTTCTAACAACTGTAAAGTTTTTTTCCTTTCTTTTTTTTTTTTCATCAGCCGAGGAAGTAGAAATACGTTAAGATTTCTATCAGTGGCTGACAGCTTTCTTGTAAAATCTGGCGATGTGACCGTTGGTTCGTTAAAGGATGTTGGAGGATTTTTTTTTTCTTCTATGCTAACCTTGGGTCTTCGTTTACATATGTCACACACACATATACACATGTCACTCTCCTTTTATTTTGTTTTTTCACTTTCATTTTACTTACAAGAGTTTTGGGTAAATATTTGAAAAAGCAAATACTTCCAGTGACAACTAGTTATAAAAGGATTATGCTTCACATTGTAATTTAACCTTGAACTAAGTACAAATTAGAAATGTTAAGTATTTTAGTTTGTAACACAGCAAATCTGCAGATAATGTTGAATGACAAACAGAGTTCTTTAATATTTAATTTTACTGAACTTTAAATGCAGGCAAATGAGTTTTATAATCTCAATATTTTTGTCACTTCAGTGGTTACAGATGTTGCATAATGTGATGAGACAATAATGAAAGTCTTCAGGTCACACACAATAATTTTTATTCAAACATGATTGAAACAAATTTAGTTCTGAATAGTTTAATCAGCATTTGACAGTATTTCTAACATAATTTACAAGCATTAGAAGTAACTCATTGTATTATTGTAAGTAGGCTTTTTGTCAGTGCTCATTTTGCAGTGTCAAATGTCAGATGTCTTATTTTGGTGCAGAACTCTTCACACCTTGCTCTCTGTGACAGCGATCCTTGGAGAATGAATCAATTTACACCACACTATGGATATTAAAGCAGGTGATAAATATAATCGTCTCTGGCGATCGCCTTCCAAAGTAGCCGTGTAACTGTTTTCAGCGGCGTGAAATCCTTTATCAAGCCGTCGCTGGTTGACAGAAACAATTATCCAGAGAGGGAGGTAAATGAATAAAATTAGCACTTGGAGCCCCCTTGCACATTTGTGCCTGTGGCTATCACAATGCGACGACTTCCCAAACTCTTATCATGAGCCCAGCACCAGAACGGCATGGGCTTTGTATCACACAGTAACCCCCACCCATTTCACAATACCACTCCAAAACACACACACACACACACACACACATCCAGCCTCACACTCTCTGCTCGGCTTAAGTTGTGCTTTGGTAAGGTGCTGTAGTTAGTAATGGACTCATTTTTTGTTGTGGAGGATTCCAAACCAAAATACTCCGACTGCACCATGTGTGTATGTGTGTGTGTCTACGTATGTGTGTGTGTGCTCAACAGGCTTTAAGCACAGAGGAACCTCGGTTCACATACTTGACATACATTTTTATTGCAACAGGAAACACTTAAGCCAAATGCTCCCATGTTCAGAGGTGACTTGCGGTTTTGAAACTGGGCATTCCTTTCCAATCTCTGCCTGGGAGCTGAGAGAAAAAGAGAGAAAGAGAGAGAGAGAGAGACTATTAAATGAGGTCATAATTGTTTCCTCCCTCCCCCCAAACCCTCCATCTTACCCCCACCTCCTTCACCTCGGTCCCCTGCATAGTATTTCCTGTTAGGACGGCAAACCAGACAGCCTTTATTTACCCCGTGCTCGTTTCCCTAAATTAATACCCCTCGCCCACATCTATGGCATGGGATCTTGTTTTGTGAACCTAATAAAAGTTTGGTAAATGCTCTGCAATTTGTTCCACTGGCAACAACTGAGCCTGGAGTGCTGAGCGAGGTGGTGTTGACTCGGGCCTTGTTTTTTTTTTTTTTTTTTTAAGAGCGGTAGTTATCAGCAGGAAGGATGTGCAGCAAGTACACACTTCTTCCAAGAACACTGACACACTTCACAGAGTGGTCAGGTCTCATTAAACCACTCAGAACTGCTCCATGTTTTACGGACAGTGGGGATATTTTGTGTAAATTATAAAGATATTTAAAAAAAAAAGTGCTGTTTTTTATATTGCAGTTCTGATGACATCTGTCCCAGGTTGAGAGTTCTGGTGAGATCTTCTGTGGTTTCAATGGGGTCAAGTTTACACATTTAGTGGTGAGACGAAAACTTATCATTTAATACTGGTAACATAGAGAACTGGGTTATTGTGAAATTCTGCAACAATATCTCTGGTGATTTCCAGAACTCCCCAGAGACCTCTGAGGGTTTCTGGACCCCTTTTAAAAACCCACTAAAATTACCGTTATAAAAGTAGAGGGAACTCATAACACATGTATCTCTGCCAGGATTGCACAATCCTTAAAATCTGTTATTTTTAATAATAAAAAATGTTTGGAAAACTTCAACCCTCATCTGAATTCTGATCACATCAAGTTAGATATCATGACATTAAACTCGTGCCAGAGGCTTTTGATTCTGAATGAGTTTTTTAAAGAAAATAGTAAAAAAAAAATGTCCAAAAAATGACATACAGCATCTCACATTCTTAGAAAATCCTTTACAAATTCCTGGATTTGTGTCTGAACCCAAATCTAATCACTTGTTTCTTGGACATCCTCCACCCAATTTCAATGTAATCTGTTTATTAGATTTGAGAGATCCTGCTGTTACTGCAGCAAAACAAACTAACAAATGGGACCAAAGACTAAACTCCTGGTTTTGAGGTATTTAATCAAATCACAGTGTAATTTGTTGGTGTCTACATTTGGTAGAAAAATGCTATTTTAATATATGTTTTGGGATGATTCATCTTGTTTTAGTTGTCAGTTCAAATTGTGTTAATTATAAAACACATTTTTGTAATATTACTCACTCACTAAGTGTGTTGTCTGAGAATGAACTGAAATGTGTTGGAAGTGTTACATCCTTTTTAAGAGTGTGCTACTGGTTATCTTCTTAACTCCTCAGAAAATCTAATTTCTCTCTGGGCAAGCATTTAAATGCCTAATGACTGATAAGTGCAGCTTGGACTGTGTGTGTGTGGTTCCTCCTTCAGCTGGATTGAGATAAGAAACTTTTGCCGAGCATTTTCCCTCCTTTCTCTTTTCCGTCGGGGGGTGGGGATAACTCCCCAGCACTTCATTTGCTGCTTATTTGGCAACATTATGTGAAATCGGCCTAATAGAATATGTCAGGGGTAATGTGCAGAGGTTCGGCACCATGAGGCTGCTTTTTTTGTCTTTCGTCGAGGTAGCCGTAAAAGAATGACATCCATCGCAGATGAATCTTTGGAGTAAATAGAGGGTTTCATGTTGCAAAATGAGAGTATTGATGCCATCCTGCATGCCCTGTAGCCAGAACTGAGAAAAGAGGAGTGGAGGAGGAAGAGAAAGAGCGATAGAGAGAAAGGAGTTGGGATAAGCGGTATAGGATATCCAGGAAAAATACTATTGCTATGGCTAAGCCAGGAATAATGACTTTATTGAATTTGACTGTGGTGCATTACAGCCTTGCATTCTTGAATGATTGACTTCTCTCTTTTAATGTTTTCTTTTCTCCCTCTTATTTTCTCTTCCCCTCTAAGACATTCATCTTTGGACACACAGAGACGTAAAAATAATGTTTCTCAGAGGCGATCAGCAATTGACCTTGGGGTTTTCTCGCTATGCTTCAGTTCCAACAGAAATTGTACTCCACTAATTGTGTATAAAAATGTACTTTGAACTCAGTGGGGAACTTTAACTTGATTTTTGCCCACAACTGATGCCCCGGCACTCTTTATGAATCACTGTTTTGAATATACACTTTTTATTCAGTTGTTTCATGTCCCTGACACAAGTACAGTAGCTCATCAAAATCCAGCTCTGTTGCCATCTCCAAAGGCGATGCCTCCGCTTGAATAGTTTAAAGAGAAAGTGCACTATATTCAATTTACGATGCCCTCTTTTTGGTGATTGAAATTATACTTTCATACAGAAACGCACACTGTGCTCCCACAAACACCAATGTCCACGCTCCATCACTGACACGCACACTTCCCACTCACTTGTGCATAAAAGCACAATATAAGCCACACATCTTGCACACTGGTTCAGTCCCCTGACACACACACACACACACACA
>JAPZDY010000013.1:13817243-13839039 GCA_029783645.1 Ctenochaetus hawaiiensis | reverse complement strand
CCTTAAGAGATGAAGTCAGTACATCTCAAACACGCAACATCTCTCTCTCTGTCTCTCTGTATATGTGTATATATATATATATATATATATATATATATATACATTTTCATATGCTTTTACATACAGTACATTAGGAGCAGGCAGACGTTTTGCTTAAAAACACATTATCTCTGCATGTTAAGTTTTGAGATTTACTGGCAAACTTGATCAATGTCCAGACTACAAACTGGGCTGAAGCCAGTCTCAGTGTTTGCCCCCAGGACAGGCACTTCCCCCAGGACAGAGGAAAATCATTTACCTACTATTGGACAGGTAAAAGTGAATTTTTTCGAAAATATATTTGGCTACGAGAAGACTTGTAGAGTATACCTGCAGTTAAGATAATAAAGCCTTATCTTGCCACCTTTTTATTGTTTCATAATTTTTTCATTGCTTATTTTTTGCAGAGACGGTGCACAGTTATAAGTAATTGCACCAGTTAAGTTAACTAGCAGCTAATTTCACTTCTGTTCACAGAACATTAAATACACTGCATAGAACAGTACAATACATAACAATTACATAAACTTTATCTGTGTGAAAACAAAATCAAGGCTTTATTATTTAACTGCAGGGAGATAAAAAAAGAGAGATGAGAAATTATTGCATGCAAAAAAAGTGTCTTGCATGTTGCAGCTTCATGAGCATTTAAATAAATATATTTGAAACTACTTTGCCTGTGTTACTTGTTGCATGGTAGTGATTATGACCTCATGACTTGTAAGAAATAGTTAAATGTTGTTAAATAACAAAAAGGAAAATGCATGTGTTATTATTACATCAACTCATCACATACTGTGCTCAATATTAAGCATTACAGTGACATTACATTGAAACTCCTTTGGGCTATACAGAGGCACCCTTGTAATGTTTGTTTTTCTTTCCTTTCCCTCTCTTTCTCGCTCTCTCTCTCCTTTAGTTTCTTAGATTGACTTCCCTTTTGTGTTGGATAGCAGGGACGCACAGTGTTGATTTCAGTTGTACAGCCGTTGTTTCATAGCTCGCAGCGTGTTTGTCTATGGTGGCATTCCTCAATTCTATTCAGCACACAAGGATCCCCTCGGGCCGGGCATATCCCAGCGTCCTCTGCTCCTCCACCATCCCAGAGATGGACCAGGCAAACATCTGATCTCTTACCCAAACACACCATTGTGCACATATATGCCGAAGTACTGTGTATTAGCACGCAGAAACACACTCATCCAAACACAAGCACAGTGACACACATATATACTTGTGAACACACTCTCCCACATGCATGCACGCACACATGCACGCACCACAAACCACCATCTCCACACTCAATACTTTCTCCTGTATCGCATTGCAGTAAATCCAGTTAAGAAGCTCTGTGGGGAGAGAAAATAAGAGATACAGTTACCAGGTCTGGAATGGTTTGACCTAAGCTGTGTCATCATGTACGGGTGCCATTGTCTGATGAAGTGTTTGAATATGACAGATTCTCAAAGCCTTTTAGCGTGTCAGCAGTAATTTATTACAGTAAAATTTTCCACTTATGAGATCTAAATCAGGCTTCAGGTCAGTTTGTTTCTCTCAGCCTTTTTTCTTGATGCGAAGAAAAGCGACTTGAATAACACATGCCACTGAATTCTCCTTTTAAACCCAAAAAAGAAAAGTTGCAAAATTTGGTGCAGGACCTGTGGGACCTTCTCTAGATGTGGTGGCCTCAGTCTGAACTAGGGATAAAACAACCCACTTCTCGATGAGACTAAGGTTATGTTTTATTGTTGTGTAGATGGGCTCTTTAAAGACTTGACAGATCACTTTGTCCAATGGAAGTAAAACTACTTTGACCATAATTCCCTGTGGAACTGAAGCAAAGTCTGATGCTTTGACCTTTTGCAAATGAATCTGATCAAACTTGAGCGTTGAGGTAATTACACAGCAAACCTGCTTTGACAGGACCTATCTCGACTGAGTTACTAACCGTATATCAGAGCAAAACAATGTGATTTAGACTCACTCTCTGGGAGCTGGGATGCTGTGGGCTGCTACAAGAGCAGAGTGTTTTGTTCGATTTTGAGCTTCCTGGCTCGAACTGACATTAAACTGTAAAACAGGGTGGATGAAGGCTGGTGGGAGTTAAACAGTTTGTTCATTCCTTCTGTTTAGGTTAATAATAAGAGAGACAGAAGGATAAAATGGCATAAAGATCACTGAAACAGAAGGAAATAGGCAAAGCTATTAAGGACAAACACAAGAAATTAAAAGAAAGCTACAAGAAATGTTAAAATGGACATCAAGCACAGTTCATCGGGCCTACAAGATCTCAGAATAAGAGTTTTGCAAGCATGAAGTATCTGCATGTCCATGAGTCCATGTAGTGGAACCAGAATCACTGTTGCATTGTATGAAGTGAGAACATCTCAGTGGAAAAACCTTTTAACAGGAGCCCATGTGACATTAGGACCGAACACATAGATCATGAGCTGTTAGGACGACTGCATGCATCTAAGACTGAATAGTGAAACTATGCTTTAGATCTTAAGTGTATTTCCTCCACATTCTTTAGTGTTGGTCATTGTAATCCTATTAGGATTTATTCAACAACCTGTTATGATTACCTACTCTGTATCAAGATGCATTTTTTTTTAGAGCACCATTTTTGAGTGGTTACCCCTTTGAGTGTTTTTTTATGACACGATAAATTCAAAGGATCGAGGGGAGGGCTACATGTTCACATTTTAAGGGAGGGTTTTGGCTGAAGGAAGCTAGCAACTAAAATCCAACCAAGAGCCAAGGCAGGTAAATGGTAGGTAATTAACTTAATAGTATGCTTTCCAACATGAACACAGGATAAATCAGTAGGCCAGTTGCTGTTCCAAAACATCATCTTGTCAAAAACTCAATAGCTTTTGCAAGAAGAAAAAAAAAATCAGCATTTAAATAAGGCAGAGGATCTCTGTTTCCTTCTTTTTGTTCTGCTGAGGTATTTTTGGTTAAATCCAATGATCCTGGGACACTGAAGCGAGGCCCCTAACGATGATGGCACCTAAATAATAGTGTCAATATACACTTAAGCTTTGTTTACTGTCTTTATAAGAAATTGGTTCGAAATTTGAAGATGACCTAAAGGACAGAAAGTTTTCAGACCTCTTTAATCCTGAACACTTCAGTCATTCATGAAATGATGGGTTTTGAGCTACCCATCAAACCTGACCCAAACAGAAGGCACATTTACACCCTATCAATCAAACTTTAATAACATGTTGTTTTGGGAATGCATACAAGTTGGCATGTGGAGAAGAGGTTCTGTTTTGCTGCTTCCTGAAGAATGAATGTGGTTAGATGTATTTATAGTGGAAACTTAGGTGGAACAGACTACTGTAACTCACCTCTCCTCTCTCCCAATGTTTGATGAGTTAAAAACAGATCATATTTCCACAGGTGGCTGTGAGACGAACTCACCCTGGAATGCTGGGCGACATAAATCTCTGTAATTGCATGGTATTGATCAGATAACTAAAGCTGCAAGTGGCAAGGGAGACGCCCTTTTTTTTTTTTTTTTTCTTTTTAGCTCCATGCCATTTTTTTATGCTTTTATCTGACATGGAGATGGGGATGTTAATCACTGCATGCACACACACAGGTGCATGCTCACTCAGACTCTGATACACGCACACACACACATAAACGCTGATGTCTCCATGTCTAGCAGAGCCACTGACAGTTCTATGGAAAAAGTGAGGGTGTCAAAGATGTGCTGGGAATATGTTTTGACTGCTCTGACTTTGACTGCATATATTGAAAAGTATTCAGTGAGCCTCAGATAGGCCCATGACATCACTGTCCTGTAATTGATGGGACAATGTCAAGACTTTTAAAATCCGTAAACTTCTGCAGGATGACTGCACAGTGTATGACGACTTGACTGCGGAGAGAAAGACAAGTCTTTTCATCCAGACTGACTTCCGTGACATGTGCTCTGCCGTCTTCTCTTGCGTGTCTTCGCTCAACTGTACAGAGCACAAGGACTAAATCCCCAAAAATGAATCCAGCCACATGAAGCATCTTGGGCATTGTGTTGCTGTTTGTCTTCATGTCTGTGTTTACATCTAAGCAGTGCATGTAAACCATATAAGGTATCTCTTCAGGACTCTTCTCAGGGAAGGTGCACACTTTCAGATATCTTGAACTGATTAACTAGCATGATCGTTGTCCCTGCTTACTTCTCAAGATCTATCAGAAAACATATAGAAAAATATAGATTTTCTCTTTTTTCCTTTTATTATCTGATGATACTTTACCCTTTAAAATGTCCTCATTTAATTTTACTTAACATGTATTTGTTCCTTTATTGCATTTATAGTGAAATATAGCCGGTGTGGCAGGCTTGATTCACAATTGTTAAACCCCTCCTCTGGAAACACATGTCCTTCCTGGTCTCCATTAAGTTTTGTTTGCCTGTATTTGTTTCACTCTGCTCCTCTCACCATCCCCATTGTAAATGAAGAAAAGAGACCCTGTTAAGTGGAGAACAGCAGACTTCTTTTTACAGGAGGTACAAGTAAAATTTATACCACTGAAACTACTTAAATTTAAGGACAAAGCAAATGATAAAAGGACTTGACCACAAGCTGTATACAGTACCGGACTTGTATACAGAAACTGTTTCAACTTTCACGTGCACACACCAGAGTCTGCATGCGTTGTAAACAAAAGTGAGATAGTTCCTTTAGCTCACTCCTCTGAACTCTAAAACCCCAGGTTGCCAAGAGTGACATCACCCACCCCAGACATGGATCCATGTCTGCCCTCGGGGATCTGGGAGGGAGGGAAGGGAGGAAGGTGGAATGGAGGGCGGAGAAAGATGGGGAAGGAGACAGGGGGTTTGAGGTTGGTTGGTGGAGGGGTGGGGTTATAGGTCTCCTGCTCTGCCAGGTGTGCTTTTCACACCACGACATACATACTCTCTCCTTCCACTGTGGTGTCTGCAGTGGGGTGAAAAATGACAGGGCCAGACACTGGAGCCGGCATGACAGAGAGCTGCTGCGGCCGCTCTGAAGAGTTCCCACACATCTCACAGTGTGGGGATGAGTGTGCACTCGTCCAGTTAACCGTATGAATTCACTTTCCTGTTCTGAATGTTGTTGAAGCTTTACAGCACAAGCATAATCAACAAGCAGGTTACATACTGTATGTGGTACAGATAGTTAATGGAAAGATGATCACATGATACAAATCAACAGATAGTTCACTTACATGATTAACTCAAAGAAATCTGCAAAATTTTTAGACTTATTAAATTATTAAATAATAGTCATGGTCATTGTGGCTAAAGAAACCGGTGTCCTAAGTGAGGGCAAAAATTTAAGTAAAAAAAAAAAAGAACAAGCATACAAAAACAAAAGAGAAACAGTAAAAAATGGATCATGATCAAATTGGAGGTGATTGATTGATATGTTCATGGCCTCAGGTAGAGTTAGTCAGTTTCAGAAAACACGTTTACTTTCCATCTCAGTCCTCTCGCACATTTACACAATCCCGCAATGGTTGTGAATCATACGGATCCTGTCTTTGTTCAAGCTGGTGTCTCGACCTTTTTAAGTGGTTTATAGCAATGATGATTTTATCATCACTATTAAAATGGCAGCTCCCTCTTCTTGAGAAGGAGGAAGTAGTCTGACGGTGTGATATCAGGTAAGTAGGGTGGGTACTGGAAAAGTTTAAATCTGCATTCCTGGATGACTGAATGAAGGCAGGTATTATCCATTTTCTCAGACAGTACTTACGTAGAATACGTATTCTCCTGTAACAAAAATACCACAAAAATTTACTTCAGATTTCCTGCTTAAACACCCAAAGAGTTGAGCTGTATGTGCATGTGCATAAGAGGTCACAACAATTTCAACCATCCTCTGTATTATTATGGATCATTTTTACACCTACACAAAATATCACAACTGTTGAGTACAAAAATTTTAAATATGTTAGAAGAGTGTGCTTTTCACCTTCGCAGATACACCAAATTGAAAATTATATACCTACTCAAAAAAATGCATCTAGATAATCAAATCTGTCTGTTAAGAGGGTTAAATAACTCACATGCTGTCCATTATTTTAAACTAAATTTTTACTCTTTCTTTTTCATTAGTTCTTTGAAAATCAGGAATTTAAATTCTCCTTGCTTGTAAACATGAGCATGCAAAGACTCAGAATCTATTGCATCTTTGTTTAGAAAATTATTTGAAAATGTCTTTATGACAGTAGGTGAAATGTCAAAGGCATTGTGTTTGATTTAAAACTCAGAGGTTTTATTTGAGCAAGACAGCTGCAACAATGCCACTGACACATTGATCCAATATCAATAATTTATTATTATTATTATTATTATTATTATTTTAGGTCAATGAATACTTTCTATTTTGATATATAAAATTGAATTTAGATTTGCTGATGACACGTATGACATTTGAATTTTTACTTAAGCAGGATTTTACATGCCATCTTTTCCTTGTGAAACAGTACGGTGATACGTTCATGTAAAGGAGTCTCAATATTTCTTCCACTTAATTTACCTACAAAGAATCAATAATGAATATTTGTGTTGCATAAGTGTTTTTATAACACTTATATTTGTCAGCACTCAGTCCCACTGAATCCTTTAGAGCCTGTACACCATTGTTCGGAGGTGCTGATGTAATGCTGTATGCATTGTTGGTTTCTCATATTACCTTTGAATAGCAGCATTTCTGCAGGTTACATAAGGAACCAGGCGACTTGGGAATAACTAAAAACATATAATTTAACAACCTTGTTACTTTTTGTACTGTAATATCAGGATTAATGAGTATTGTATGTACCATAGTGATTTTTTTCACAATGCATACCAAGAAAAGTGCAGACAGTACATCTATAAATGTATTTAAATATACTTTTGAAGCTTGGTTGCTAAGAATTTTGCTGTTCCTAAATTTAGCTCTCAAATTGTGTGTGCTGTAAATCCTGTGTTTTTTGTCTAAAGTAAACAAATATCCAAGTTAGACAGAAATTAATTATCTGCAAGTCCCGGTTGTCCATGTGCATTAAACTGTTAAATCTTAAAAGGTGCTCGTGCCCCACAGTAAAGAGCTGAATATTTCTGTTTGCAAAAGGATTAACCAAATACAAAAGAAAATGTTCCAGTGTATGTTTTGCTTTTCAAAGTTCATATCCATAAATTCATCAAATCTGCAATTTGCCAGATAAATTAATCGATTTCCAAATGTCATTCATTTGTTGTTCATTACCCTTCGTACAGCGTGTCACATTTTGTTTCTTGTCATTGCAACTCTGCTCTGAGACCAAAGGCAAAGCACTGCACTTTAAAAATGCAGAGCTGACAATAAATAATTTAAGCAACTGAGACTAAATGAGCAATTATCAATGCTAATAATTTCCCTCTAAACTTTTTACACACATTGCTTGCTGTGCATGCATATTGTAGTATTTTATGTTTTTCTATTATTGCTGAGTTGGAATTGCTGTGCTCTTGCTATAGCTAATCCATTAACATGGAAAACTGAATCTCAGCATGAGCTCGTATACTAAACATTCCCTCTAAACAAATGGTGAGACAACTGGCCTTCTGCTCTGTCTTGAACAAAAGGCATCTACGGTTACATCTTCTTGGTTACAGAAACATGACACAGTGTTTTTCCTCCAACACTTTCGACCGATTCCACATTGTTTTTCCCCAGGGGCTCCAGTGTAATTTGGTAATTTGTCCGCAGCTACCTTTCAGCATTTTTACAACTTTTTAAAGGAATGCTGTTGTACAAAAGACCAATGTGGCATCACTGTACGGTACAAAAAGTCTCTAGAGGTTTAGTCATACCCATGGTGCATCAGTGTGGAGTTACAGTAATACTAAAGAGGTTTGGTTTCAGGGATAATGACAGCCAATAGTCTTTTTGGTCGCCCTCATGTTCAAGGAATTCCCCGATTCTGGGCCTTTTTGTTGAAGTGTCAGTGCATTGGTGTCACCTTTTCTTACTGTAACAATACACTGTATTGAAATTCATGAAAATTACCCAGAAAATTTGAGGTGATTATTTAATTTAGTTCAACTCTCTACCAACTCTAACTTTTTTTTAAAAAAATCTTATTTTATATTACTTTTTAGTAAATACAACATCTGTAAAGCCTGGGGGAAAATAAAACCAAAACACTACCACACATCTGGTTTCATCTCAGCCCCTCTGTGACAGTATGGGCACAAGCGGCTTGGGTGGAGGGGAAGACCACAGGACACAGAGACAAGCAAGTGCTTTGTCCATTACCCACCATAAGACTCCGCTCGGCTGATAGGTCCTGTCACCCTTCTATACAAATCCCCTTGATATCTGCTATGCACACGCTTACACTCAGAGGCAGGCGGCGGCCTGAACTTGCTCTGTCACTCCACCGCACCCGGATTCCTACAGAGGAGGGAAGGGGCCCCCACGGGGACCCTAATCGCCAAAGCAAAGGGTCATCCATCAAGTCAGGCTCAGTGGGGACATTAGGGGAAAAGGCAGAGGAGGGATGAACAACACAGGGGAGGGAGAAGTAACATGGAGAGACAGAAACAGACAGTGGGAGGGGGGGAACTGAGGAAGAAACAGATTGAAATACAATGAAGAGAGAGAAAGAGGCAGAGCCGGGCTCTCTGTTTGTTTAGGGTCTGTCTCTGTCATTGTGTCGCTGTAGCAGAGGGGTTACGGGGGTGTCTCTCGGACACTGGGGGCTGCCGTGCTCCGCTGATGGCCCTGCGACTGAGCATATGTCACCAGTCTAGCGCGAATGAGGCCGCTGCCTCTGCTGGGGCACACGTCATTAGCACCATCTGTGACAGTACCCATGAGGCCCTGGTGCGCACAAATACACTGGTTTTGTTTTTTGGGAGGGGGTTGGAAAATGAGGGAGGAAGGGGCACTGCTTGTATATGTGTGTACCCTTTTTCTTCCAGGGTCGTTGCTGCTCAACTAGACCTTGTATTGATGAAGAAGGGTGGGGGGGAGAAAAGCTCCAGTGAACCCATGGTACCAGTATAATGTTTGTGTGTGAGGGTGCGAAAGGGAGTGGAATGTGTGATGAGGGGGGTGCATGTGTGCTGTGTTTGTGAATCAGTGTAGTGTCATGCATACGTACCAGTGAGTGCAGGACACCAGTATGGCAATGATTACAGCCCTTTGGGAGGGAGGGCAAGACGGGTCCGCTTGCTGCAGTCGTGTTGAGTCCAGATAGAGGAAATGCTGGAATAATAAGAACAGGAAGGGTAAATGGCCTATCAAACACACCCCTCTCTGACCTCCCCTGAGCCCGGCCGACCAGGATGAAAGATCCAGCCACTTTCTTCTCCTTAATGGTTTCCTCGGTAATCAGCGCAGCGGAAGTGCTCCAGTCCGGGGTGATTAGCCAGGGCTAGGATTCCTTAATCGCCCCGGCCCTGTTCTCATGCTTTGACAAATAAAGGAGGGAGTGGGAAGGAGGGAAGAGGAAGCAAGGGTGATAACAGGACCGTGTGTTTAAAGAAAAGTGAAGGGGGAGAGATGTTTGGATACTAGAAGATTTAGGAGGGCTAGAAGCTGAGAAGTCATGTTGATGTTATTTAGGTTCTTGCGGATTTGCCTGGGTAGCTGTTGTGTTTCTTCAAAGGAACTCACACATGAAAAAAAATTATCTAAAGGTGTAAGTTCAAGTTAATCAGGAGAGATCATGTAGTCTTTACAGTCAAAAGCTAAAGGACTTAATCACTGTGAAAACAGACATTCATGAGGTGACTGCTAATCTGACTGAAACCTGACCTCCCAGACAGCAATGAGTCATGGCGGAGCCTAACATTCAAATGTTGCCAGCAACTGGCATGGATTTACCATATTTACCCAGGATGTGTTTTGTTTGCACTTCTTTTCTTAAAGCCTTAACAGAGTTGTCAGTAAGACAACACGGTTTAAGACAACAGAGTTTTAAAGTCCCAAGCTATGTTTGGCAGTGTATGGATTTGTTTTCATCACTGTGATTTGGTTGTGGCTTTCAGATTAAACAACACTTAAATACTCAGTCAGGACGGGGACAACACTATTTGCACTAGAATCTTTAAATACAGAACATGAAAACTTATATGCATTTTGCAAAAACAGATTGAAGTTTTTCATTAAGTTCTCACAAAATATTTTACTTAGATAATTCAGAATTTCTGTTGACTTGGATTACTGACATATAGACTTTCATCAGCTCTTGCACTGAATATGGTGATGAATTCCTCAGACAGTCAAATGAGAGCCTGTCTGTGGGCTGAGGGTGACTGATGCTGGGGTCAGAGCGTTTACCCTAACCACAAAAATGGCAGACTGCATGAGTCACACTTCCAGGCATCACGCTCTGTGTTCCCACAGATTGCTACTTCCTTCATGTTTGTACATCACAAAGGAATACTTCACTTAAATGTTGCATATTCTTGGAAGAATCTGTGAATACCTCTACAGGTTATTTTGAGCTTCCACAGAAATGACCTGAGAGGCTGCAGAGAGCTTGCAGACCACCTGATACCTTTCCAAGCTGCCATAGTGATGTTGTGTCAGACATTAAAGAGCTGTGGTGAAACTGCATCAATTTAAGGTGCTGCTGTGGTTTTCTTTCAGAAGCTACATTCCTAATCCAATGATCCTGCTGTTTTCATTTGCTAATATTCCCTCAATGTTAAATGCTGCGTTCAGTTTCCCTGTCAGCAGTGACAATGTACAGTGACAACATTCTTCAAACATAGCTAAATACACAAACACCCAAGCCTGTTTGACAGTGTAGGGATTTGTTTTCATTCAGGAATTCCCCCAACGAGCACTGATGCGACTTAGTTCCCACCCAGTCAAACCTGCTTGTGCCTCACATTGTCTTCCTGACTATTTTTCAGTGATCGCATTACAGCTGTTGCTTTCCAAAATGTCTTCGGTAATTTGAACATGCTTACAAATAGGTATCGCATATGTCCACTTACGTGCACGACAATGGGTGACCCCACCTGGGCTTTTTGTCTTACCTGCTACAGAGGTTAGGAGTCTCACAGTGCAACTTCTCATGTGTCACCCTTTTAAAATCCCCCTGTCCACGCTTTTACCACAGCTTTCTGTGAAAATATCCATGCAGACAGGCACACAGGCACTCACGCACACAACACGACTTACATTTACACAAGCAAACACACTGATGATTATGGAGAGTTGCCACTTGTCAGGGTTATATGTATAACAATATAATTTTGTGTGGAATAATTAGTATTATTTGCAAAAGAATCCAGAGTTTTTTTTCCGCAATTTTAATTTGCAACTTCCAAGCTATTTTTTTAATATATTAGAATTAATCATTTCATATGTATTTAATTTTATGCCTTGTTATTTTGTTTATCCGTTATAAATTATGATCGTAAATGGTCTGTCAATTCAAAAATGTGCTTCTTGAGGTTTGACGGCCCAAAAGACACATTTTTTTTCCCCCTTTTGGTTCTTCAGTTGAAAAATTGGGACTCCCTTTTAAAAGCTCTTCAAAAATGGCTTTTACTCTTGTCTCCATGACACTTTAGTCCTAGAGGCTAAACAGGTGTGTGTGTGTGTCTCAAAATACATTGCTCTCATACCTTCACACTCCTACAGGTCTTGACCCCAACCCACACCCCCACTCCACCCTCATTTCAGCCATTACTTTGCACATTTAACTAACAATACCCAATTATATTTAGGAAACATGTCATTGTCAATCACCCTAACGTCAGACTTATATGTTTCAGAAATTGGCCTGTGGCTGACAGGAGAGTGCAGGTGATGTAAAAGACGAAGGTGGAGAAATGAATATTACCATAAGGCTGCCCACGTTTTTGTTTTCCTAAAGAGCTTTACAACTTTGGTGACAGAAAGTTTTACTTTACGGGTAGTGTAAAGGTTCCCGGCATACTGTGTCTTTGGAACTTAATGGGCACTGCAGAGTGTAACTATTTGAGCTGTAAAAGTTCCACGGTGCAGCGACCCTTTGCCACCAAAGCGGTTACAGAGAGACGCAAGGAGAGCAAGTAGTAAAGCAAGATGAGAAACGGGCAGAAGATTGTACAAAACAGATGAGAGAGAGAACAAAAGATGGTCGACAGACAGACACACCAGGCGTTTCTGTCTCACCATCCTGTAGTCAGTGAGCTGTCAGCGATCCTCCTGCCTGCACTATGGGTACAGCCCCGCGAGCGATGGCATTTCAAATAGCCTTATAAATCAAGAGTTATGTTATGTCACCCTGCCACTGCCATTAACACAGAGAAGAGAAAACCGCCACAGTTTTTTTTTTCCTGCAGCACATAGGGTTTATATTACTGTGTGCATCCCCTACTGAACCATTAATACTCTACATCGGGCTCGTTCTTAGGCCATAACTGAAGTTTGGGAAATTTATTCTCGCTGTGGGTCCGAGGAAAACTTTGCGCTCTTGTCGCCAGAGCACCTACGAGAAAACCCACATCCCATTCTGGTAGGTTAAGAACTGCCCTGCCCTCTCACAACAATTGCAAGAAGAGACACCCTTGAGCAAGGCACTTGACCTCTAATAGCTGCAGTAAACCTCCTCATCGACTAATAGAATAAGGCTGTGGTCATAAGGTCAACAACTTGGCAGATGTGAAATATGCAACTGTTTTGATAATTTGTGCATGATTACCAGAAATAAATACACTCTGACTGTCATATTTATACAGATCCAGGCTCTTGTAGCAATGAATTCATATTCAAAGCCTTTCTGTGTGACACTTAATGAAAAAACTTGGCTCAATTCAAGCATCAGTACCTCAAAAAAACCTTTTGTTTGCCAACCTTTGTTTAACTAAGTGACTTGCACACTGTTCTGTTTTCATTTTTCCAAACAACTTACCTTAATGATAGACAGATGGCAAAGGAAGTCATTGCTACACTACTGTGCTTCGTGTCACCTTGAAAACTTTTTTCATGCCCTGTTCGACCCTCTGCACCTGCTGCAAAACAATTTCCCCCCACAAAGCAAGTCATCCGTGCTACATGTAAGTCACGGTTGCCGGGGTTAAATATAGGAATCATGCATAGAGGGGTAATCAGGAGTTCTCATCGCAGGATCCCCTGAGACCGATCTGCGGCGTGTGACATGGCTGTCAAAACACTGACAGATTGTTTTACCAACACACACACACACGCACACACACATACACATACATACACACGCGAACAGCCAGCTGCATGCATACACACCCACACAGACGTACACACATTGCTGCACACAAACACATGCTTGCAAGCACACATGTGCACAAAGAATCACACTGGCAGATTGTTTTACCAACTCCGTAGGCTTGACTGACACTTATTCTCCTGGGTATCCTCCCAGCCCTGCTTTATGAGGTAAATACAATCTAGCACTTTGGCACTGCAAGTTATGTTGTTTAATCAAGACTAGACTTTTTCTTCAGGTGGTACCGTGAGTAACTATTATTCTATTATTATATTATATAAATCGTATTTATTCTAATGTTTTTAATGGCAAAAATAGTACAATTTTATATAATGTACAAGTGTAGCTATCAGTTGATCATTGGACATCATCCTTACAACATTAAAAACAAAAATAACGATGATGTATCAGCTTGTTTTCTGCTTAAGCAGCATCATTTTAAATCACTTCAATGTTCCTTCGAGTTTTTATTAGCTTGAATGGAAAACAGACATGCTGTGTTGCAGCAGCCAGGTGCCCTGTTGGATTCTGTTGGCCATTCCATTAGCCAAATCGCGAGCTTTTGAACATGTTAAAAATGTAATAACCCCATTAAACCACACTGACATATGACAGTTAATTCTGTTGTCGTATGTCACTATGGAGAATATATTGGTTAAATGCTTCCTGGGACAGATGCTACTTTGAGGCTAATCAGTAGTAATTGATGGTCCAATTGGGTTAGAGTGGCCTTGCCCTGGCCAGTGTCTTTGGCCCGAAGCTGTCAGGGGACAGGCACAGGAATGGACAAGCTCAGACAGACACTTTGTACAAGCTTTGCCAGGGCTTCATAAACTGTTTTTGGACCACAGAAACAAAACACCTTGTACCCACATTGATGGCAATTTGTAGAGACACTGTCAGACACTGTGACCATTAATGCCCTCTGAATGACTTTGTTATATTCCAGCAAAAGATGCCAAATGTGGTTGTAGGTAATAATGTTGTAGTTACAGCAGTAACTACAATAAGAGAAGTGGTAGTAGGTAGTAGTGGGTAGCAAGTAGGAGAAAAGCAGCTCTTCCATTTCGAGTTTTCACCTTTTCCATTTGTCAGGTTAAGAGTAAACTAGCGCAGTGTTTATGAATTCTCATCAGTTTCTCTCTTTCTCAATATGGATTAAGAGTGAGACTTATTTATGCGTAGTGAATAGCACAAGGCCACAAGTTAAATGTTTTGGATAATAATAAATGCATATATGCAAAGTAACTGTAGAGACAAGTCATTATGTAATGGAGCTTATTCATGGGGTCAGAGTTTGGCCATGTTTGCTATTCAGATTATCCCAACTACTAACTTTTGGCTAATGATTGTCTTGGGATTAAGGAAAATGGTGTCCATTAAAGTCCAGAAAAAATATTACTGTAAATTGCAAAACAAAAAGAAAATGCTACTCCTGTGAGAAAAAGCAGGACATACTGTTGAATGAGCTTATGTTAAGGAATTGCAATTATACAAATTTGCAAAATCAGTGTGATTGTTAATGTGTTAATGTTATAAATTAGGTTCAATTACTTGTAGGCAACTTGGTTTTTACCTTGTCATTTAAAAACTAATAAATACAGATGTACATAGCAAACTATAACTGATTACATTGTTTCAAACTGGCAGTAATTGAGACTTACCCCTCTTTTTTTCTGAACCCTTATAAGGTGTGTATTAAAACACACTGGCATATGTGGCACACTGAAACATGTTTACCAGCAGCACTGACTCAAACTAACCATCATAATCCCTCCAGACTTTTTTAAATGAATAATCTGTAAATTAGGACATGGAAAACAATCTAATGATGCCCAGCAAAACATTTGACAACCCATCCTGTCATGTTTTGGAATGGCCTTCAGACTTCACTTTGTTGCATTATACATCAACCCTTACCCTACATATTACATTTGCAATCCAGGGGCAAATATTTTTCAATTGCGGCTGGGGGTGGGGGGTTGGGGGGTTGTGGGGTGGGAAGTTGATGTCTATGCTCAAGCGATTTGATACCACAGCATTTGAGAGTTATCACTGGAGTGGCCGTAAGCTCCGGAGCAATTCATAATTGTGTTTTCTCATCTCATGCTGCAGCAGCTGAAGTTTTTACTTTTTTATTTATTTCCTCTGCAGCACACACATAACACCCGCACAAACAAATACACCCACACATAATCACATAGATGTCTCATCCCAGCACTTTTTTGATGATACATTAAATGGTGCAAAGTTGCATCTCGGTCCTTGTGCACATGTATGCATGTGTGTACGTGCGTGTTTGAAGCAGGGTCCCTACACCTGTGCTGGTTGGGAGTTAATCCGGTTAGGTCCCAGTCCCGTCTCCGTGGCTGAGCGGTGTGGTTGAAGCTCCACATTGCCCTGCGGGGGCCTGGGGCGCCTCTCCAGTCCAACGCCTTGGCTTAAGCGTGGCGCAGTAAGGAGATGAGGCCGGCTTGGCCCTCGTTACAGAAATTAGATGGATCAGGGAGTAAACATAACCAGCTTTTTTATATGATCCTCGGCTCAGAGCCGGCAGAGAACGAAGGAGATGGGGGGGAAGGGATGGGGGGGGAGAAAGAGAAGGCGAGATTCCTCCCCTAATTACTTCATGGGTCACTGCTCCTGCAGGCAGATGTCAAAATCCAACACTTTCTGATGTGAGCAGAGCGCTGAAGAACAGGAGGGATTGAGCTGGGAGAGGGAGAGGAAGCATAGCAGGAGCATGAGGAAAAGGGAAGAGTAATGAGAACAGGAAGAGTGATGAGATGCTGGAGAAAGAGGTTTAAGAGGAGAATAAAATAGTGAATTGGAAAGAGTGGGTTACAAAAATAAAGCAGGGTGAGGAGGAGGATAAAAGAGGGAGAGAGAATAGATGAAAAGAGAAAGTAAGAGGGATTTAAAAAAAGCATGGAAAGCAAGAAGGCGAAGAAGGAAGCAATGGAGGAGGGATTGGGATGTGGGGGTGTAACATGTTGTCAGATGAGTGTGAGAATGTGGTGGTGATGACACAGATTGGTTGTGGAGTGGCGGTGACCTGGGATGGCCTGTGTCTGGCAGAGAGGTAGCAGGCAACCACAAGGCCCTTCATATTTGCCACATGCCCCCTGGCCGCCTGAAAAACCACCAACACCCAGCTGAAACGACAAAACTAGCACTACCAAGTCAGGAATTTTGCTACACCCTTTAGTATTAGAGTGGTATTACCTGCATGTCAAAATTTCAAATTGTCTGTGGTTATCAATGTCCTGAAGGTTATCAATGTCCACAGCATTTTTTTTAAATGTTTTATTTTAATGATACTGACTCATTTACTTCCCAGCTGGATGTATTTTGCTGTTAAGTAATTAGCTACAACAATATGAGTTTTTGCAGTTTGCTTTTAACCCAGAAGGAGATGTTACTTTTGATGTTACAATGCAACTGTTTTTTGTTTTTTTATTTCATTCAAACTGATTTTCATTGCAAATTAAAAGATTTTCATGGCCTTGTGGTTAAGTGTAAAACTCTTATTGACCAGATATACTTTCCTCTGTCTCACACACATGCAGTGTAAGAAAATTAGATTTTTAAAGGCTAGGGCTTTCTCCATAAAATAAAAATAACTATTAATGATGAAACATGTTGGTCTGAATGCATTTCCTGTCTCTACAAGCCCTCTAAAGATGAGAGTTTTTGTTTCATCTTGTGGAAAATTAAGGCTGTGATGAGATCTTAGAAAGCAAACACTGAATATTGGCATCAAAGAGAAGTGAAGGACTTCTAAGGACGTGGGCTATTATTGTTTTGATGAGATACATTGATACTTCAGTGCCAAGAAAACTCAAAAGCAGCTGGATAGATGCTGCAGAACCTGTTCAGTTGGCAGTTAAACAAGGACTAAGCTCTACAATGAGCTTGCACAGTGCGTCTCTCCTTACCCACCCATCTATCCATTCGCTTTTAAAAGCAGAATCTATCCTTTAGGACTCAATCCGCAGGCCTGTATGTATCATGTCTGACTATGCGGTTTAGGAGAGGAAGAAACAAAGATATCAATCCAAAGCAACTGTGCCGCTCTTGCAAACACCTCCACACTTAAGAGGGAAAGCAGGTATTATTGCAGGTGTTTGGGCATTGTGGGGAATCTTGAATACTTGAATATACGGTTAATCTAAAGCCTCTTAAATTGTCTGTTTCCTCATCACTTCATCATGTCTGGGTGACAGCATTTGTTTTTTCCGACAGTCTGTGGAACAGATTCAATCTTGTGTCCATATTACAGAGGTAATGATTCATGTGACAGTTTTCTCCGACCAATTAGTGGTTTGCAGTGTTTTCACTCTACTGTTTTATTATTGGCTCAGCTCACCAGAGACCTTGACTGAGGTGGAACTGAAAACAACAGGTAATAGGTAACAGGTATTACCCAAGTACATTTCAGTAAGTGGAGTCAAGCTAAGCTGAAGTGTATCATGCAGTGGAATTACAGGAATACAGGAAAGTTGTTTGGAGGTTTGATTTAATTGAACCACCTGCCTCATTCAAGTAACCATCATCTGTTTGAAGTGGTTTGTACTGGAATCTAACTACGTAGCAAAATACTTGAAACGTTAAACAATAGGCCTCTTGCCCATCTGTGGGCTGAGGCAGACACACAACTCACACACACAAATACAGACAACCTGTGTTTGTGGGTGGGGTGGCATACAGGGCTCTCTGAGGCCAGATTGAGGCTGATTTGGTCTCAGTGAATATGTTTCACTTCCCCCTCAGTGAAGCCGGCATGCCCCCAGGTCCTGATTTACTCCTGATTTGTGGGTTGCCTCTGTCAAAGCCAGGCACCACTCAGGCCTCCATGAGACATATACCACAGCAAATGTACACACACACACACACTCTTTCAATGCACACACGCATGCACACAAACAGTATATGCATAGATTTGCATTCAGGTATGCATAGCACTGTTTTTGTTGTTTTTGTGTGTGTGAGTGTGTGTGTGAATGCAGACATGTCAACCTCTGCCACCCACATGTAGATATAAGCTACCGCATTGCAGAAAAAGCATAGATAGATAGATAGATAGATAGATAGATAGATAGATAGATAGATAGATAGATAAGAAGCTAAAGGTAAAAGCAGATGGAGATCCCTTCGGCAATGACTTCTAAGCCCTTGTCTCCTGGGGCCGCTGGGATTTTCATTTCAATGGGCTCTAAATATTCATCACTTTCCCTCTCCCCACCCTATCTTTAAACCCTTCTGCAGGCTGTTTGAGGCATGGAGTTTCCCAAACTGGCAACCCAGTCAGGAGAAGTTAAACAGAAGTGCTGGCCTGAGCAGACAGGCAAGTGGGTGGCTTAAACTCACAGACTCCCTCGCACACATATGTAGTCACACATGCAGTGCCCTCCATCACATACAAACTCCAACCCAGAGCCAACAGTGTGCTTTTGTTTTAAGGAAGGCTCTTTTATTAAATCAAATATCGGGCTGTCTTTCAAGCCGGCCTTTGTCTGTCTGTTCAGTTCAGTCCTCGCTGGCCTCTCGGCCCCCGACGGCCTGTGCAAGAGTGTTGAGAGAACCCATTGACATCCCTGGATTAACATATATTAAGAGGTTAAATGAAAGTGCCATTATTGTGGTTTAAGAGTGAAGGCGACCCGTGGGATGTTATGCTTCCCACTCGAAGCTTTGAATGGCTAATGCTAAACAGCACTTCATTATGGGAGTGGGCTTTATTGATGGTGTCTATCAGAACTGGAAAATCTCCTCTTGAAAAGCTGTTGAAGTTAAACAGCCTGAATCCAAGCAGGTTGAGCGGATACTGTGAGGATTCAACAACATATTTCTGCCTAATCAAACACAATAGTGATTCAGTGTTTTTAAAGGCTTTTACATTTGTTGCTCAGGGCATCCAGTGTCTGGTAGGTTTTCTCTAAAAATAATCCTCCGGCTGTTTTAAACCAGGTGTATCTATGCAAAATATTGACATGTAGTTCATGAGAGGCAAGTGTCAAACTTAGACCAACTGTTATTAGAATTAAGTTACTGTGAGGCAAATCAAAGTTTTTATGCAAAATATATCAGTGTAATACTGCACAACCTTGTATCTACTCTCTGATTGTGGCTTAAACGATTGCCACTGTGGTTAGTGTTGTAAAATACTGTTTCCGTGTAATGTAAACAGAGTGTCGAGTAAGGTCTCAAGCTTACATCTATTTCTAAAACTATATATCTCTATCTTCTCAGGAGTATCTGCCCCAGCTGCTCGCATTTCTTTTCTGTGGTGTTATTTTTGATTTAAAGACATGCTTACACTGTTTACAACGCTGGATCATATTCTGGAGTATTTGGGGAATTGTACAAAAAAGTAATTTAAAAGGTCATAACTTTGTATTTTTCTTGAATCAATTCACCTATTACTAAAATGCCAACACCATCATAAACATACATGCTGCACACATCATGTCATTCCTACCTAATGCTAAAGCTATTGCTATTGCAGGTTGCAATACATTGAAATCTATATAGTGTAGGCTTAAAAGATTTTAATATTTAGTATATTATGCATAATACATGAAGCTATTAAACATAATTTTAAATATCTAGTTTGTTTTATTTTGCAACAGGTTCTGATAGAATTATACGGCCCAAGGGTCATACGTGTACTAAAAAATACCATGTTCATTTAATGCAACAGTATATACATGCATGAATAATTAAAACATAGCTTATATAATGCATTGTGATCTGTGCAGAAGTATTGCCTTGTGAAGTCTGGTTTTGCTGACATACAACATACATTTTATTGATAATGTTGTGTATTTAAATGCTTGCTTAAGGGGTCCAGAAACATTTATCAGTATCATAAAGATGTAAGGTCTTTTTGTCCATTGCTCAGTTCATTCATTTCCACTTAACACAGAGTACAGTGTCATTCAATCAGCATATTATGTCTCACGCGCCATTCAGCAAGTGGTTTAAATGATTTTTTTGGATGAACATTGGATTTTACCCCACACCTTTAACCATTTCTTTCACTCAAAAGTGTGTGTGTGACAGTAAGGATGTGGCAAAGGCTGTCTGTAAAGGCGGAAGCATGTGATCGCAGGTGTCAATGACAGTATAGGAGATCTGTGACGGGGATTTCCAGAAACACAGCCCTATTGACATGAATCTGAGGATCAGGGGAAAGATACTGTGTTGTGTCACCTCAACAGACATAGATCAGGTTACTGCTGTCCTGTCTGAGAAAAAAGATTCAATGTATGGGTGCTTCAGAGTTCAAAGAGAGAAGGAAAAAGGTAAACAGGTTGATTACGATTGATTAAAGCTATCGTGGTAGCATTGGTAAAAAGCACAAGAGTGGCTAATTAGTGATCATTCACATAACTAAGCACACACCAAATAAAATGTATGTTTGCTATCATTAGCTTTTTGTTTTCATTTATGGGGACGGGCATGGTGTGATGTTCTGAAGAGTGTATGTTAATGCCTGTGAATCTGTATGTGAATGTGTGGGCAGACAGGAGTGTATGAGTGCGAGGCATCCATCTCCTACTTGCCACGCCGTGTCTGTCAGAGGAGCATTGACACTGATGAGAGCAAACTGGATGGAGACAGCGTCTGTCCAGTCAGACACCTCATCATCATGGCTGCAATCCTTTTGATCATCCCTCTCTCTCTCTCTCTCTCTCTCTCTCTCTCTCTCTCTCTTTCTGTTGGTTTGTCTGTCTCCATCTCTGCTGTCTCTTTTTCAAAAATCCAAAGGCAGACGAGCGGTCGCCGTTATGGCACATGACACACACTCTTTTGTCTTTTGAGTTTTTCCATCTCACTGATCCCTCCACTGACCCCAGCCCTCCTCCCCAACCCCCACCTACCCACTCACATGCATGTGTGCACCCACTCTGTTGTGCCTCTCATCCCCTGCTCCCTGAGAAGACAGACCATGGAGGGACTCTCATGGCGTCACTCAGTGGAAAACTGAAAAAAAGATTAACAAGTTATTTCTTAGTGATCCTCCTGTTTAAATAATGCTCAGCTAATTTAAGCTAAGCTAACTGCTGACAGTGGCAAACATGTAATCAGTCTTCTCTTCAAAATATTTTTTAACTATATTCTTCTTCTTCTTCTTCTTCTTCTTCTTCTTCTTCTTCTTCTGCTTCTTCGTCTCATTATCATTATTATTGTTATTATTATTTAATGGATTTTTCTAGGAGTTCAAGCATGTTTAAATATCAAACATCGAAATAGCACAGACTTGAGTAAGGAGGAGAGTAAACTAAAAATAAACAAATGATTGCATAAATTGCTTCTGACCCTCCAGTATGACAATAGTCAAAATATACTAGTAACAGGTTTGGCAGAAGTTTGCAAAGGTTTCATCCATATACTAAAATCGTCTTTAAAAATTTCTTTCTTCTTCTTATTTGTATCACTCTAAATGTAAAACTAAACCAGTTTCATAGATGTATACATTTATGTATACACACCTTTGAGCCTGATTGACTGCAGCTTAGACCATGATAAAGTACCT
>JAPZDY010000013.1:13803010-13814732 GCA_029783645.1 Ctenochaetus hawaiiensis | reverse complement strand
AGAAACTAAAACTGGAGTAATATGATTTCTTATCCCAGTTCTTGTCAGTACACGTGCAGCGGCATTTTGGATCAATTTTCTTTTCTGAGGATTGAAAAAGAAACTGCTTTGAGTTCATTAGTGTTCATCAGTGTAGTTCATCATTTATTTACTATTTTTTTATATTTTACACAACTTGTGAAACTGAGAATTTGGCAAACTGATTTTAAGCACCAAAAAAATTAACCACATCAGTGAAGGTATTTTTTAAGGGATATTTGAAGAAGTTCAAAAACTGGATTTCAGTGTTTCAGTTTTTCAGCATAATCTCTTTGCATGTTACCTTTGGAACTTTGTCGCCTCCTTGGGCTGACATTTTCCTGTAAATTTTGGTATGTGATACTTTGGTCTGAAGTTGTATTCAAGTGCCTTTAAAAGGTGAATTTAAAAAGACTGAAAAAAAATTGAGAACCTGCCAACACATTTCTTGTCTTTAATTAACTAATCACTAATCATTAGCCATTTCATGCAATTTTATTAAGAATTACTCTTTAACAAATGGTTAACTAGCAGTTAGTTCCTCATTTGAATCTTATTTGTTTCCTTGTTAATACTCTTGTGTGTTCCTCATTGTAAAATGTTACTAGATACCTTGCCATCAATTTTGAAACACTTTCTGTCCATGACACAATGTACTTCCAAATAATTACAAAATTAATCCACCTGAGGCAATATCAAACACTCATATCAATGATTCCAATTGATAAAGTACAGAACATTACGGCCATTGGGTTAGTTAGAATGGCAGCTCAGAAACCAGACTTTCCTCCTAAAGTCCAAGACAAAGTAAAATTCAATGCTTTATACTTTCTAAACAAAAACTTTTTTTGTCTAAAGCTGAGTAAAAGGTTTTGTTGTTTGGTACCCTCATACCCCAAAAGAACACTTTTTGTCATATCCAAATATTCTTTATTCTGTCATTCTGATTTTTCATGGCTTTGTCAGTTATCTAATCAGTATTGACCAGCTGATCAATATCATTGTTTTTTTCCCATTTTCATTATTGCCTTCTATTTTTTGCCAGAGGCACCCAGTTCTGCCCACGCAAGTCCTGATAGATCAAACTATTAAGTGAGTTCATGCTTGCCATAGGTTCTTTAAAAGTATAGTTGCAATGCTATCAAAGAAAGAGGTCCTTAGTCAAAATAAAGGAGGCAGACACATGTTGCATCAAACATAAATTTCCTCAACTGCTCTGCAAAAAAGTGCGGAGGATTCCTGAACCAGTAAGACCAATCAGATTAGGACAAAAGTTACACAAATATTTAAAAATTATGATCAGATCTAAGTCAGGTAGTTTGCCTCTTTGACATGGTACTTAAAATTTATCTTGGTGAAAATAAAGGCAGGGGATACATTTAGGGAAATGGACTGTATGGAAGTATCTAGGTCTAGTCCTCAGTGCAAATTATAACACAGTGGTTTGTTGTGTGGCCTAGTACAATACATGGAGCTCTGATGAGATATGACACCAAGAGGTGCAGAGGATATAATTATGGCTGAGGCCTATTGCTGTACAAGCAGGTAACAGGACATCCATGTATTAAATGCATGGGTTGTTAATGAACAAGAAAATAATGCAAATCTTTCCTTAACTTCAGTGAATTTAATAAACTTCATAATTCCACTTGTTCCCTGCAGTGATGCTTGCTCAACCTTGTGGTCAGGTTAGCTTATTCAGGTTGACTGCATTGGTCCGCTTACTGAGTTAGCATGAACTGAGCACTGAGTAAGTTTCATTTGATTTATGCTAGCTATTAAAACAGACAAAAATTAAACCAAATTACTTTCAGGATGACTTGCAAAAAATAATAACCCATTACTGTGAAAGTTACTGGGAATACTTATGCTTGTAAAAGTGAAATACATGTTTAAAATTTAAAGAAGGAATATTAATCTTTAATTTGTATGTAATGTCCTCCACTACATTTCTTCTTGTAAAAGCTCTAAATACGTCTATTCCCATCTGGCATTAAAATGTGTTTCAACATGTGTCTTCAGTGACCCCTTATGGTCAGATCTCACCCCCACGTTGTATATGCAAATAAACATGTATATCATTCCTGCTTGTAAAGACCAAAAGCATTGTTTTTACCTAAGGGAGGCAGCAATACACCATGACGCGCCTTGTTGACCAGTAAAACAGAGAAGAACACCCTTCATGTCCGCCACAAATTTTAAAAAGGAGAGGAGTGGGCAAACAAAACAACAGTGACCAATCAACGAAGATGTTTGAGGCACTTGTAATATATCTAGGGATGCAGTGCTATTTTTACCACTCAAATAGTGTACATTTATTTCAACCAGATTATGCAAACTATAAATTTTCTATTTCCACACTTGGACAAAAAAGTCTACAAGCACTGTCCCAGTGTGCTCCTGCAGCACTACACCTATGGTTGTTATGGCCCCTGTTTGTTGTTTTGCTTGTTATTTTTATTGTGACATCACTGTTGTAAAAATGAGTATGCACTTCTGCTTACACAGATGATGTTAGCTACATAGGCAGTCCATCACTGTGGCCCAAGATGGATTGCTGTTCCTACTGCCAAAAGAATGTGGCCACATGGAGCCCAGACTGCCTCCAAATTTGGTTTGAGTGATCCAATCTCAAATACATCCTCAGTGTGTTATGGATGTATTCCCAGCTATACTTTAGGCTGTCCACTTGTGATTGCATCACTCAGGACAGATATTAAAACCAGGCAGAAACAGGGCCATGGACTCAGGGGGGGCATTCCATCAACATAGCTGAAGAAAGCCAAGCTCTCCAGAAAAAGTCCCACTTCATCTAACATCATCTTCCAATTAAGTCTTAAGTCGTTCCTTAAGTCAATCATGCCTCATCCAATCAAGGCTGACCCAAGAAAGGCTTGTATAGCTTCACTTAGTGAGAGCTACACAAGAAGTCCTCATGAATGAATGGATGAAAAGACAATCAAATGAGTCATTGAGAGGAAAAGTTGGAGCTCCGTCTGAGCTTTGCTCAGCCTTGTGGTTTTACAGAGGTGTAGTTCCAGCAGATAACTATGCTACAAACTATGCTAGGCCTGCTGAACTACTCGTTCTCCCACATGTACTCATCAGGATAGGCAAGTGGGTTCTTCCTGTCCCTGAAGACCCTTGGGGCTTGTGCTCTAAATGCATGTTTGGATAATATCAGCGCCTTCCTCCACAGGGTCTTCAATAAAGGCACAGAACATGGTTTGCAGGAAGGATGGTGGTTTTTTCTTTCCTCCATTCTGTCCGTATTTCTGTTTCTCCATTTTTTAATTCTCTCTCTCTCTCTCTCTCTCTCTCTCTCTCTCTCTCTCTCTCTCTCTCTCTCTCTCTCTCTCTCTATCTCTGTCTCTCTCTGTGGTGTCTGTAGTTTGAAAGTCAGGAGGAATTTCTGACCCCAACCCCACCCTCACCCACTATGTCGCTTCACTATATATCTGGTGTCTGCAGACTGGTGAGACTGGACGCTGAACATGAACACGAACACAACACTTCACTTCTTCACAGACAAACATTCTGATACAGTTCAAGCTGCACATGCATTGTTTGTTACTTTTGTAGCATGTGTATTCATGAAATCATTAAATCTGGAAGTTTCTGCTTATGAATAAATACAACCTCTGCTCTTACAAGTCGGGATTAAAACATTAGAAACTAAAATCATACACTTATTGATTGATAGGAGTATAAATGTTTTTGAGTGATTGTTACTATTATCCTCATTGCTATAACTGCATAGTAATAACACTCCAGTGTATACCTGGCAAATACAAAAACTAATGTTGACTTTTAAAAGCCAAATGGACTTAAAACAAATTTTTCTATCATGTAATAGCTATACATAAAATACAAAAAATACAGAAATATTAAATATATGGAGCATTATTTTACCATTTGATTTTGAATTATCCCAGCCCAATGCAAGTTATCCAGTTCTAACTATGTTCCTACCATCAAATTAATTTAAACAAGGCCAGTGTTATTCAGCCATGTATTTTATGTGTTTTGCTGTCACAAATTGAGTTTCTTGCAGTTGTAATTTTGAATTACAATTTGTGCTTTATGTTTTTACCTGTGCACTGAGCACGTCATTGGTACAGTTAACTTGGTTTTACAATTACCTGTACATTAAATGGATATTTTTTATTCATTATCTTTATTCATTATATTTTTTTGACACTCCACTTGAACTGTAATACTCATATTGATTTAGACCAACTAATCAGAAACATTAAATTTATAGAATACCACTTTCCTGAAATTTGTAGTTTTATTTTAATGAATGCAATTAGTGTGTATCAAATATATAAACTTGGCTCACATCTTAAGTATATTTCAAACTACTGAGACAAAAGTAAATCGAAATTGTAATGGAGTCACTCACACAATGAGGTGACAATTTGTGTTTAACATGTAGAAGTAATTTCTTTACTCAAAAAGAGGAACTTAATTCTTTAGTTCATCTGAAAAATGTAAAATCACCAAATTTAGAGGAACACAGTTTCCATCGGAGCATGGTGTCATGTCTCTACAGATGGGAAGCTGAGAGTTGCACCTCAAGGAGCAGATCATTTGTTTGTGTATAAATGCAGCAAGTCATCGACAGAGAGTCTCATGCTCTTACTCATCCAGGAAAGGGCAGGGCCAGAGACAGCACTGGACATTATTACATATCGATTTAAATCCCTCCTCCTTTTCCTCTCTGTTTTATCTGATCAGACACAGGCACAATGGTCGATCTACCCCTCTCTCTCTCTCTCTCTCTCTCTCTCTCTCTCTCTCTCATGTCTGTCTAGCAGCCTCTCTGCTCTTTTTTTTTCTGAAATCTCCCTGTGGTATATTTTAGATCCTGGATGCCTGAGGCCTTTACACACCTCACTCACTCCTCCCTCCCTCCTTGCCCCTCTCCCTCCTTAGTGCTAATGAGTCGGTGGTGCTAACAGCGCGGGGCTAGCTAGCCTGCTGATGAAATGTAAATGGGCAGTAATGAGCACAACCACAGCTACTTGAGGGGAACACTGCCACAGCCAACCATGTTGTCCCTCCCTGCCTCCATCTTTCCATCCCTTCATTCCTGATGGACAGGCCCCGGTCCCAGTGCAGGCATGTGACTGACAGGGCCTGGCGCCTGTGCTGAGGGGACCCCAGTGGGCCTCTGGAGTGGCCCTTCATGACTGACCGCGGGGACAAGGATAGTGACGGCGGCTTGGGTCTCGCTGGCCGTTCTAAACTGGTCCATTAATTACATCAAACCCTTAGAGAAAATTAACAGGCAAATTTAATAACAGGGAGGAGGAGGTGGTTTGTGTGTGTGGGTGTATGTGTGTGCATGAGGGATTGTATCCATACACACTAGTGCTATCCAACCCCCCGCTACTGTAAAAGGAGGAACGCTCCAAGCTTATTGTCACCACTGACACTCATCAAAGAGGGTTTTCTGACACTTAAGGTCAGTGATTTAAGGCCCAACAACAGGTTTAGAGAGAGCAATAAATTGCCACACTGTGGGCAATAAATTGCCACATTTGATGTTAAGTCATCCTTTAGCAATTATGAGACCTTGTGTGGGAGTTTCTTTAATTGGTGATTCACGATGAACCATAAAGGCTGATTCTCCACATGGAAGTTTGACGACATCTGAAAGGCGTCATTAAGAAACATTGGACTTTATGTTGTATTGAAGGGAAAGTGATTCATCAGTCATTCCAGAGATGAGACGATGGAATGAGGGCGATCATTTCATGGGTAAAATTCATCAGTCACTATTTCTGAGACAGACATTATTTAATCATCTGATAGATAATAGATTCACATATCTCTTGCTGGTTTTGCACGACACAAAAAGAGTATGAAAATATATTTTATATACAGAATTATACAATAAAAATATATGATAATATATGCATTTTTTAAAATTTTGTTTCTCATTGTTCATCAAGCAACATATTTCTATTTCTGGGTACTGTCTTTGTTAGGAATCAGTTGCACAACTTGAGATATGCTCTAAAAATCTTTGTCATCAAGTAACTTAGATAAAAGACTCTTTTTGTATTCTGGAGATACAGTCAGAACAAGAGGAATTATTACTATTATTAACAAAGGATTATTATTTTTTGAGACAAAAGTGACTCTTAGATTTGCGATTTGAATGTGACGATACATTACACAAGACACAGAAGTTGTGGTTTGTATGGCTGTACTCCTCATATAGGTGAGCTGGGACTGAATTTTTCTTTTTTTCTATAATGTATTACATTCCAGAAAATTAATTAAAATGCAGTGCAGGCCTTTTTCCACAGGTTTACTGAGTCTCTTGGTGTAAACTGTACATACAGAAAGTACCCCTGTACATGGCTCAAGATGGCCAAAATCACAAAATTCTGTGCTAGTTCACCTTAACATATTCATCCCAATGTATTAAAAGATTAACAGATTAAGAGGAGAAAATTTGTGGCCCTGTAAAAAAAATCAGGCAAAGGAACTTTAAATAACTAACATGAGTTTACTCAGTAAAGAGGGAGATTTGGAAAACCTATTTTTTCTTAATTAACCAGAATAAAGCTAAATGTACGAGACTAAACTTAATCCTTATTGAACTTTTAGGAAACAACTCGTAAAAAAAAACAAGTGACTTTGTTTTGTTATTATTCTCATGCTATCACTGATCTTGATCTAGGAATGCAATGTATTCAACTGCAATTTACATGCACAATGCATAAAGCGTGTGCTTATGTCACCACACAATACCAATGTGCTCTGGGAGATTTGTAAAAGGAAATTCAAGTTGTGACAGCAAGTGCAAATCCCTTGGCACAGTCACTACATATATAGGTTGTGTTTTGCTCAGCGTACATATCTTAAAGCTCTGTCTCTCACTAACTGTACTGTTCAAAGATGGATATGCTAATGCATAAAATAGTTGGACTACGCTAGGTATTGGAAAACAGTAGCAAAACCATTCGCTTGGCATATACAGTATCAAACTCTTGCGAATGTGTGTGTGTGTGTGTGAGAGAGAGAGAGAAAGAGCGTGTAGATATGGAAAATAGAAGAAGAGAAGAGTTTGGGGTTGCCGTGGCCCACTTCTTCTCCTTCTCCTCTGTATTCCCTCTTTCTCTGCGGTGCTGTCAGTCTCCCTGGGGTCGGATCAGCGCCGCTGCAATAGGTAGGCCGAGGCTATCAAAGTACACGTTTTAACTTTTTAAGACTTTGCAGGTTGGCTTTGTTCTCCTTTTCTCTCTGTTGTGTGGGCTCTCCTGGGTCCTGGGTTGGGGAGTCTCTCTGGGTGCTGGTGAGTTGCTCTGGGCTATTAAAAAAATGCAGGTTATCTACTGGGAGAAGTGGAGGAGCCTTTCAAATTGAAGTGAGAGCTCACGACCAAAGAAGGAGTTTGGAGGGGAGCGGGGTGTGTGTTTCGATGATGAGTATGCATGTACATAAGGCTACATGGAAGCTTATATGTGTATGGTGTGCTCAATGCAGAAGAACGTGATCATTAAAAGTCAGCTGTATTTTCCCACTTCATCCTTTGCAAAGCACATTAACCCCCCCTACTCTCTGCACACATACATGCATTCACACAAACACAAACACAAACACACACAGACACCTGCTTCATCACCTCCCCCCTTCTATGCACATACACATCTGCTGCATCCACCAGCACCACCACTTCTACCCCGTCTCCAACCAAAAAAACCCCGGGCCTAAAGCCTTTGGGATGATTTGATTAGCAATGATATCTCAAAACGGCCTCATCGTGTTAACAAGATTAAGCTGAGGCCCTGTCTGTTTTCAGTGCTGGAAATTTGCTAGGTGATTAAAACTGGCTCTCTGTGGTGGAACAGGAGCCTTAGCTGGCTAGTGGGACCGTTGCCAGGTAACAAGACATGACTGCTGTTTTGATGTGGCTACATACGCAAAAGGCTAAAGCTACAGTAGGTTTTTAAGAGATAAAGTGGAAAACCTCTGTCCCTGACTTGGCGGTGCAAAAAGTGAAAGCCCATATTCACATGATGTACGTTGCTTTACTCCAGTGGTAAAACACTAAAAAGCTCCACTAAAGTCAGCTAAATAAGACATACAATTACAATTTGAAACAAAAACCTACTTAAGCCTTTTCTCCTTATATACAAACACTGATGGCTAAGAAGAAAAAACCCTAATTTTCATTATGGGGCTCATTAACAGTGTTTGACTTAATATCAAAATGTATCTGAATCCCATTTTTATAAAATACATCAATTATTGTAGACCCTATATATCTTCTTCGACATGAGTTTTGACATTTTCAGCATTAGCCTATAAAGTGTCCAGGAATTCTTGGCAGATTGTTGCAGATTGTACCTAACTGAATATCCTTCTGGTTCCCCTTTTGACTTAGGTGAAGAACCCATGGTGGCCATGAAACTTGCAAAATAAACATTAAAGGCGCTGTTTAGAGCCAGAGTGTGGTTTGTTGTTCTGGGCTGCTGTGGAAACATGGTGGTGCAACGTGGTCGACCCCATGGAAAAGAACCTGCTCCCTCTGTAGATATAAAAGGCTCATTCAAATGCAATAAAAACACAAAAATTCTTATTTTCAGGTAAAGTACACTCATAAAACCATACCTTAGAATATTAAATCCCAGGTTTACCATATTACACAAATAAAACCCTCTAAGTCCCACAAACTGGACCTTTAAATACAGTATGCCTATAGCAGATTAATGCCAGTCTCCGAAGATGATTAAGCTCTGCTAAGCTTGGTTATAGTTCACTCTCCGTCAGTAAAAAGGTATACTTGTGCTCTGACCACAGCAACGAGGAAAATTATAGGAGTAGTAAATATTAAATTAATCTGCTGGATGGGATTTGGTGTGCTAGAACTTGAATTATTCTGAATTTTTTTTCACTGTGCGATTCAGCGTGAATAGGAGTCAAGCTGCAGAGTCTCCAACTTTCAGTTTACCATATAGGAAGAGTATTAATTCTTCACTCCAACACTGTATTTATTCAATTGGATTATGTATGCATGGAAGGCCTAATGAGGGCTTAAAAATGCAATTATTGCTTAAGCAAAAAATGTGACTTTTTTGATAAATGTTTCTATTAGCTAATAAATGGAGAATCAACAGACTTCAGAAACTGCTTTATTCAGGGCTTGAAATTAGCCCATCAATCATTTGCAGAGTTTGTTAACTATTTCTCTTCTTCCCGCCTCGTTTTCTATCGCTCTATTCTCTGAGTTCTGACAATATGCAGGAAGGAGGGAGAGAGAGAGAGAAGAAGAAGAAAAAGGACACATTGCATATGATAACCCTGGAAAAAACAATGAGGGACAAAAGGAAAACACTTGCATGCAGGGAACGATATCCCTTAACGATTGGACTATGATAATGAAGTGCATTTATAATTCATAAGCTCTGTAGGCACAGGTCAGTGGCGCGATGTGAGCAAGGTTAATCAGAAGCAAAAGGGTCACGGAGTGCCAAAAGGTCATGCTGATTTTTTATGAGCATATTGATTATGTTTTCACAACAATGAATATCACATTGTGGCATATGTGTGTGTTATTGTATTGATTTGGTAAGTTCTCACCCATATGTGGCCTGCAAATATCAAATTGACCCCAAATAAATGGGCTATTAGAATATTCAGGAAGGCTACTCAGCGGGTCAAAAAGTGACCAATGGGAGTGGATTGGTTTAAAATATCATTCATGTTTTAACTTTCAGCACTATAGAAAAACTTACAACGAGTTACAGTTCAAGACAGAATACAAATGAGGATGTGGGGCTTGAAATAGAGTTTGTTTCCTCTTTCAGTATTTAAAAATAAATCTCTTAGAGGAGAGAGATTCTTATAACTACAACCCTGAATTTTAGTTTCACATTTGCATAATACTTGCATTTATATATAGGTGAGCCAGAATTTTCTTTTTGAGTACAGACATCATTATTCTTCCATTTTTTTTCTTTAAGCAAAGATGATAGAGTCATCTGTTGGATGAACTCCCATACATACACACTCACACAGCAGGTGTGATAGGGACCGCACCTGAGGGAAACCGGTGGTTTTTGAATACAGACATTCAGTACCTCCATCCTGCCTGTTATCACAGATGTCGGTCAGTTCAGCTTAGCTTCTATCTATTGCCAGGTACAGTAATCTGAGGTATTGCAGGGTCCATATCTACACGTTTCTGTGGAAGAAAAAAAACAATAAGATCATTTCATTTGTATTCCTTCATCCAAATGAATAAAAGTAGCTCTCCTTGTCAGAGTTGATTGGGAAAATGTTGTGATACGGGTTGATGCGTGACATGGGACAGACGACATGAATGCATATATGCCCTGCTGTACATCAATTCAAACGCAGGCAGAGGGAATATTCAAAATATATTCATGGAATGTTCAGAGCCATTTCAGCGAGGGATCACACAATATTACTTCCACACGGTGATAAGATAAGGTATTTTTTTATATTTCCATGTATTTTCATTCATTTTCTCATTTTGGTGAAGGAGGAGGAAGAGTTTGGCCTCAGGCAAGATTAATAAGCATTTAAAACGGTTTCACTGCTAACCGGCAAATCACAGTGTGTGTTTCAGAGTATTGTTCACTACTGAGTGGCCATGAATGACATAAGTAGATTGCCCTGGTATACCTTACCAGCAAGCTACTGAAGGCAGGAACAAATAAATAAACAAAATACTTTACCTATAGAAATTCACACATATGTACATGCAAATGCAATATGGCAATCACATACACAAAAATAGAGGATACACACCGAACACACAGTATACAACACATATATTCTATCTCCCATCTGAGCTATAATTAAATGAAAACTTGCCTTCCGGTGGCTTTTTTTTCCCTCAAAAGGCAGAATTCAAAACACTTAACCCCTATTAGATACCAATTGACAACGGAGCCTAAAATGGTTGCTGCAGCCGTTGGCTAAGACCAAGTTAGTGTCAATAGCTGGCTGGAAGCCTGTGCAAGTGGCTACAGGCTAGCCCCCTCCTCATCACCAGCAACAGCAACCTTCCTCCCACCAACACAGAAATCAACAAACATACATAAAAATATACATATAGTATCTACAGGAACTCAGAGATGTACGCAAGAAAATTCACATTCTTAGGCACCAATACTTGTATAAGCACACACACGCACACACACATACACTACAAAGTTGTGCCCAAGCATTATAACTGTAAAGTGGTTTAATGGCTGATGTTCAAACAAGCAAGCGCAGCCGCCATAATTGAAGCCCTCCCCAAATTGTGTTTTTATTTTGCTCCCCAGTTCTGAAATATAATCAGTTTGCCTAATTTTATTGCATTTCCTAATGATGCTCGCCCAGAGCAATTGTTCTGTGTGTTCCTTAGCAAACAGCGCGTGTCAGCTCACTGAGATTAATCTTGATTACTTTAGCCCTTGATGAAGTAGGCTACAATAATGCTTTAATTGGGGAATATTACCACATAGAGAAAAAACAGTGATAGATAGACCAAGAGATGGATGTTTGACTCCAAACTGCACTAATTGTAATGCTGTTTAGAGTGATTAACTTTGGATGGATCAGTGGCTGTGGAGGAAAGCAGAACACAAACAACAAAGAGGGAACCACAAGCATGACTGTAGAGTGCTGCAGTCATTGATGTTCACTGTGCCGCTGACAACAATGATGACTC